>MU223387.1:77459-115591 GCA_018584345.1 Thuja plicata
GTTGGCAGCACGCATTGTACTTATGTCTTTGAGAGAGTCTCTTGAAGTCATTTTTTTTCTTTTTCTTGCTTTTATATCTCTTTTTGGAGAGGAGTTTTTCCCACTGGGTTTTCTCCTTTGTCTCTGGTTTAAAGAGATTTCCTTGTATTGGGTACCTGATCAGGCCTTGTTGCCAGGACCCATTTCCTGCTTTCATAGTTGTGCTAGGTCAGCTTACCTCTTGAGCTTCGCTTAAGGGGGGGTGTTAGAGTAATTATATTTTACACTTATTAATTAAATCACTTCGGTTTAATTAATTAAGTTATTTATTACTCTGTTTTCTTAAGCTATCTCTTAGGTGCATTATAATTAATATCTTTATTAATTATAATGTGCAATCTAGCTTTTTTAGGCTTTAGGTTTTTGTTCACATTTATAGGTTGAACCTTGTAAATATTTTTTTCAATTAACTCGGATCATAATTTTTCTCTCATTTTTGAGTAACTTCTGAGTTCTACCTTATGCTTCTTTCTGCTTCTCTCCTGTAACAGGTTATTTGCATGCAGGTATTCTTGGTGTTCTGTGGATTTGTACCTCTCAAATCTTATAGAATAGAGGTCAAATGGACAACAAATTTACTCACTAGGACAATAGGATCAAAATAGATTAGTATGGTTTACAAATACCCCCATATTCAGTAAAGGTGGGAATATTAGTAAAAAGACAAAGAACAATGCGAATGGATACCCTCACAACATGGTTGGTTTAAACTTCAATTCAAAGGGGCCTCTAGGATAAATCTAGGTATTGTAGGAATAGGATGTGGTGTGCATCATTGGGATGAGAACATATGTGCGAGGATTGCAAAACCAATTGGTGTAGCCACCAATAATATTGCAATGATGGATGCTCTTATTGAAGGACTATTGTTTTGCAAGGATCTAGAGATCAAAAAATCAGAAATTGATTGATATTCTTAGATCACTATCAATGCAATAATGCATAAACAAACACCGAACTGGAAGATAAAATCTAGATTAGAAACAGCCCTGGAGTTGTTAAATTACTTCAAAGAATTTAAGATCAATAATATAGATAGGGAAGGTAATAAAGAAAAAGATAGGCTAGCTAACTTAGGGTTTTGTTAGCATAATGGAAAAGACAGAAGATGAATGTTTTGGCATTGATGTCAACATAGCAGAGGAATTGATCAGAAGAAAGACCACTTATTACTAACATATTTGTTGAAAGTTAGCCAGTAGAATTGAGTGTTCCAAGGTCTGGTGACAAGAGGATATGATAGATATGGAGTTGCACACATAGAAGAATGTTGTTGAAGGTGTTTACCATGTTCACCCAAAGTTTCAAAGTGTTACATGAAGATTTGGGTGGGTAAATAGGTTACAAAAGTTGATTGGTAGAAAAGGTGATAGTCAATGTCGACAAGAAGCTAGAAAAGGGTCTGGTGTGGTCAACAGAGTAAACATTTTGTAGAGTACACTTAGGATTGTGTCTAGAACATACTTAGGTATGTTCAACTCAAAGGGTTTTTACTCTAGAGGTCCACAAGGCATAATTTTATTGTCTCAACTGCTTGTTGATAGTGTTCTTCAGGGCTTGATGAAAGAGAGTCGACAAATCCAGTGGTTGTAATGGATTTGAATGGTTGAGTATTTTTCATGATGTTGTAGGATGTTCTTGAGGTATGTTCTTGATAAGTTCATGATCCACATGGATCAAAAGGACTTGATTGGTTGAATTCTCATGCAATGATAATATTTTCATGTGTATCATTTTTTCTTAGCCAACCTAGTTGGTAAATCATGTTACACAAGTAAAAAACATTTTATTTGGAAGATTTATGATCTCAAGGAGGTGGTTATAGCTTCTGGCCAAGTTTAATAAATCATAGATGAATTCAAATCAAGAGATTTGACTCGTAGATTGGAAGAGATGATGAATTACATTTTTCCAACCTATTTCTTGGTACAAGATGAATGATTAGGAAAAATTCAAGTTGTGGATCTGGGATGAAAATTCCATAGGTGGCTAGCAGAGGGAGTGCTTGATTTAGTGAAATTGGAAGTGTTTTCAACAAGGGGTTGAACATATATCTACAAAGTCTGCTTATAAGGAACTCTAATTAGAAATTAGAATTGTCATTCTAAGCAATTCACATAATCCTATTAGATTGGAGTCTGATCAATAATTGTAGTGATGAAATCAGTAAGGCAGTGAGCCTTCCTTAGGTTTGTAGCCTGAGGCTTTTCATTTGAGTAGTGAGATCTAGGAAGGGACCTTGATTGCATGTGCAATCCCCATAATGTAATAAGCTTTACTTTTAACAAGGTATTTAATTATTGTGGGTAATCATCCCCACCGTGACTTTTCCCCTAATAAGGTTTCCATGATAAAAATATGGTGTCAAACATTGTGTATGTGTTTCAGATTTAATGCTTTCATGGTTATTGTTCAAATACATAATCAGATCTAAACATTAGGTTTATATGCTTGATAAGTTAAAGTGTTAAGGGGTTTATAAGGTTAAGAGTTTTGTGATTAGCACTTTTGGGAACAACTACTTCACCCCNCCCCCCCCCCCCCCCCCCCCCCCCCCCCCCCAACCCCTCTTACTTGTTCATTGCCATAGTATCAACATTTGCTATTAGAGCATAGGTCCCTTGAAGGAAACTTAACAAACTTGAGGGAGATCCACTATGGAAACTTATAGAAAGGACAGTCCAAGGTTTAAAGGAACCAACTATGCCATATGGAAAGGAAGGATGATTACACATCTATGATGCATTGGTGAGGAATACTGGAATATTAAAAAGAACTCCTATACTCCTATAGGTCTATCCATAGCCTCAGCTGATGAGAAGAAACAATTTGAATGAAATATGAGAGAAAGGGAAGCATTAATGAGTGCCCTATCATATACATAGTACAAAAATGTGATCAAGTTAGAGATTCCTCATCAGATCTAGACTAGGTTGTAGACATTATATGAAGGTGATGCACATTTAAAGAAAGCAAAGTTCAAAATATTGAAAGGAAAGTATGAAGCATTGAAGATGGAATAAGATGAGAATATTGTATCCTACATGCAAAATATTAATGATCTAGTTTGTGGAATCAAATGTACTAGTGGAACATTGCAAGAAAATGAGATTGTTTCCAAGGTACTGAAAGTTGGAAATATTGTCAAAAAGATACAATGGAAACAATTGTTGTTTTGTCATTGATGTCAAACCTTAACTCGTGAGACTATTGCTATCTGCTTGAGTACTATATCTATTGATTGATGAAGGAGATTTAACAAGAAGAATAAGTGGAATGGTTGAGTTATGAGAAATCACACAGGTACTTGATCAGTTGGCACATTGGCAAAGTAATGAGTTGTTTATCTTTTGATGACAGTTTACTGTGAATAGTCGGTGCCAAGAAAATTCAGTAATGGCCAAGCATCAGTAAATTCATGAGGAAACTAGTGATGACCAAGCGGAAGAACACAGTGTTGGCCGAGCAGTAGTATTTTGGTAATTGTTGAGATTTGAGATCTCTAGCTGACATAATTGATTTTATTGGGATATGTAAAGTTAATTAAGGATAAGCACGATTGATCCACACTATGTAAATGCACAGGTAACCATAATTAATGCATGGATCAAAGATTTAATTAGTGATTGCATTGGAGAAGGAAATTAAATGTAACTATGGAAAGATTTGTTAGATCTGACCTAACATAAGACCTATGATCTTGATTAAGTGGCAAAAGAAGTACCTGACCTAGATGAAAGAGGTATAAGATAACCTCAGGAGGTTATTCATGAAGTATGTAGAGTATGCAAGAGGATTGCATAGTTAATTGACTGATTGGCATGATCTAGCAGAGAAGGCTGAGCAGAGAAGCAAAGAGATACAAGAGTGATTTCTTGAAGGATTTCCAAGAAAATCTGAAGATTGAAATGATAATGGAGGCCACTCAGTGAATTAGCATTAGAGCTGAATTGGATTTGGATTTGAAAAGTAAGTTGTATGTATCAGATCACACTCATTGATTACTTTCTAACCATTGTATCAGTCAAAATCCTTTAACCAAGTTGACTTAATAGTCATTGTATAAATCCTTTAGCAAGGTGACATTCAGGTGGAATTTTCTAAGTCCTCTAACAAGGCCACTCTTGACAGGGTAATTAAATCCTTTAACCAGGTCACATTTAGCAGTGTGCTTTGTAACCTTTAACATGGTTGGCTCCTAACAGAGCTCACTTTAGAAGAGTGAAAAGTTGATAGCATGTTATTGGTGGTTTTTCCCATATTGGGTTTCCACATTGAAATTTTAGTGTCAACTTATGTGAATGTTTATGTTGAGTTGTACTCTTAAGTTTCTACAAGCTTATTACCATCTAAGCAGTAAACTACATATTTATGTTGTTATTTTATGTTATTGCTGTCGAGCAGATCTGAGTTGTTCAAATTGGTATAAATTTTTAATGGGCACATCTAGACCTTAGGATAACTTATTCGCCCCNCCCCCCCCTCTAAGTTATTCTAAATTCATTCTAACAATTGGTATCAGAGCTTTGGTCTCTTGAAAATAGTTTGAAGGTACTTGGAGCAAAAGATCAAGATGTATAAGAAGGAGGTACCAAAGCCGAACAAAGATAACTTCCCTGCATGGCAGAGTTTGATGAAGTTGCATCTGGATGGTATAGGTGATTCAGCTAAGCACTATGTTGAAAATGCTTATGTAGCCCCCATTGCACCTGCCACAGCTACGAAGTAAAGAGAAAAGCAGGAACACAATCAAGCAATGTTGAAGATTGTATCATCGCTGAACTATCATGAGTTTGAAGACATAAAGAATTGTTCAACTACAAAGAAAATGTACGATACCCTAGAAACCATCTATGGAGGTGATACAAATGTGCTAAGAGCCAAATCTGAAAGCTTAAGAGGCAAGTTTGATAAAATGAAAATTCAAGAAGGAGAAAATATAGTTCAATATTATGGTAGGATAAAGGAAGTGGAAAATGCTATCAGAGGAGCTAAGGGAGTTGTTGATGATAACACCATTATGAGAAAGGTATTAAGGACTCTTCTTCCTATATATTCTATTAGATTCTCTACAATTCAAGAGTTAAGATGTACTCCTAACAATAATTTGTCTTTGGAAAGTCTGGTAGGCAGACTTACTGCATTTGAGATGTCAATTTTTGATAACTACACTCCACAAGCTATTGAATCTGCATTTAGATCCCAGTTGGTCCTTAACAAATCAAATAAAGGAAAGAAATGTGTAAACACTGACAATGACACCATAGATGATGATCTGGAAGAACTTGAAGCACTCATGGAAAAAATACTATCTAGAGGAAAAGGAAAATTCAAAGGTAAACTTCCTATCATATATTTTTCATGTAACAAAGTTGGTCATATTACTTCTAGATGTCCTGATAAGAATGACAAAGATGAAGGGACAAAAAGTACAAAGATAGAAAGGATGACCGAGACTTCAGAAGGTATAAGGATTATATAGACAAACGTAAGAAATCTTGTTATATCATTGAAGAAGCTTCTGACAATGATTCTAACAATTCTGATGAAAATGATATAGAAGTTGTGTATGTTGCTATGAAAGATGATTCTGATGATGATAAGAAAACTGCACTAATTTCTTATATGAGTAAAGGTGACCATTGGATTATTGATAGTGGTTGTTCACATCACATGGCTAGTGATAAAGATAAATTTGAGACACTAGATAAGTGTAATGGTAGTTATGTTAAATTTGGTAATGATGCGCCATGTCTTGTTAAAGGGAAAGGATTACTTAACTTGACTGAAAAGATTAGATGTGACAATGTATATTGGGTTGATGATCTTAAATATAATTTATTGAGTGTTGCACAGTTGAATACTTCTGGTTACAGAGTTGAGTTCCATCACAGGAAAGCAAAGATCTATGATGCGCGCCAATGGAGAACTAGTTGGAGGTGGTGAGAAGACTAAAGGTAACTTGTTCTATCTAGATTTAGCTGATGAGACATGCTTGTTTGTACAATATAATGATGTTTGGTTATGGCATAAAAGGTTGTGTCATATAAACTTTGATAACTTGGTAAGCATAAGGAAATTGAAAAAGGTTAGAGGGCTGCCTAAGTTAAAGAAACCTAAAAATGCAATGTGTAAGTAATGTCAATTGGGAAAGATGACCAAGTCTAGTTTCAAGAGAAAAACTCATACTTCTGAGGAAATTATGGAATTAGTTCATACAGACCTTTGTGGACCCATTGGTGAGAAAAGTTACTGTGGAGACAAATATTTTATTCTATTTATTGATGATTACTCAAGAATGATGACTATTATGTTTCTTAAAGAAACATTTTATGCATTCCAGTTATTTAAATAGTACTTGGCAAAAGTTGAAAAGGAGAGGTAAAAATCTAAAATGTCTAAGATTCTACAGAGGAGGTGAATTTATTTGTAATGAGTTTAACATGTTATGCAATGACCGAGGGATAAAAAGACAGATGTTCACACCTAGGACACCACCACAGAATGGTATTGCTGAGAGAAGAAAAAAATCTATCATGGATTGTGCCAGAACACTAATGATGGAGAAAAATGTTGCACTGAAATATTGGAGAGAAGCTGCAAGTACAACAGTCTATACCCTCAACAAAGTACAAGTCAAGAAAGGTACTAATGCTACACCTTATGAGCTATCGTATGGATATGCACCTAATGTAAAATATTTCAAAGTTTTTGGAAGCAAATGTTTCATACTGAAGGATAATAGAAATGGGGAACTTGATGCTAAAGGTGAGGAAGGCATATTTATTGGTTATTCAACTAAGAGTAAAGCATTTAAGTGTTTGAATTCTAACACTAACAAAACTCTGGAAAGTACAAATATTAGAATTGATGAGTATGCAGAAAGAAATGAAGTTGAAAGCACACAGGAACCTGAGAGTTACAAATCATTTGTCTATATGGATGAGGAAGATTCTAATACATTACCAGAAATAGAGAATGAAGTTGTCAAGCAACAAATAGCACCTATCGAGTCATAGAATGAGGTTTCCAAGCAACAAGAGGTAATTGCCAAGCTATCTGATGGAGATGTCGAGTCACAGAATCAACCTGAATTGGACATGAATGATCAACCTGAAGCAGAAAAAGAACCTACTCTAGCAAAGTATGTAAGGAGGCACCATAAACCTAATCAAATCATAGGATCAAAATTTTTTGTAGTTATGAAAAGAAGTAAGTTGAGAGAATATACATGCTTACTATGTGATTTTGAGCCTAAAACAGTAAAAGATACTTTAGACAATGAAGACTGGATACAAGCCATGAATGAAGAAATTGAACAGATTGAGAAGAATAAGACTTGGACACTTGTACCTAGGCCGAGTAATAAAAAACTAATTGGTACTAAGTGGGTATTCAGAAATAAGCTAAATGAACTTGGATAGGTAACAAGAAACAAAGCTAGACTGGTATGCAAGGGTTATGCAAAAGAGGAAGGAATTTATTCTGGAGAAACATTTTCCCCAGTTGCAAGATTGGAAGGAGTAAGAACCTTACTTGCATATGTAACCTACAGAGGTTTTAAAGTTTATCAAATGGATATGAAGTTAGCATTTCTAAATGGAATATTAGAAGAAGAAGTATATATTGAACAAGCTGATGGATTTGTAGACCCAAGAAAGAAGAAAATGGTTTGCAGATTACACAAAGCGCTATATGGATTGAAGCAAGCACCAAGAGCATGGTATGAGAGATTGCATAATTATCTAGTAAAGATTGGATTTGCTAGAACAAATGACAACAACAATCTATATTTGAAGACAGAGAAAAATAAAGGTACTTTATTGGTTGAAATTTTTTTTGACGATATTATCTTTTGTGGACAAGATGTGTTATGCCAAGCATGTGCAAAGGAGATGTAAACTGAATTTGAGATGTCTATGTTTGGTGAGATAAAAAAAATTTGTTAGCTTATGAATATATCAGATGAAGAATGGTATCTATATTACTCAATCGAAATATATCAAGGAGATACTAAATTTTTTTGGAATGGAAGATTCAAAACCAGTTAGTACACCCATGGCTACTGGATAGAAGTTAACAAAGAATGATGATACAAAAGAAGTGAACCAAACCCTTTATAGATCAATGATTGGAAAGATGCAATATGTTGTACACAGTAGACTTGATATTGTACTGGTTGTTGGTATTGTTGCAAGATTTTATGCCAATCCCAAAGAAACTCATATGATGGCAGTAAAAAAGATTCTGAGATATTTGAAAGGAACAGATGAATATGGTCTGTATTACAAAAAGAATGATAAGTTTGAGCTCAGAGTTTATACTGATTCTGATTGGGCTGGAAATGTGGATGAAAAAAAAATCACCACAGGAGGAGCATTTCTTATGGGAAAAATATTAGTTTTGTGGAAAAACAAGAAATAGAATTGCACCTCACAATCTACAACTGAAGCCGAATATGTAGTAGCAACAGGTAATTGTTCTAATATTGTGTGGTTAAAGATACTACTAAAAGGTATGAAAGAAGAGATCACAAAACCAGTTGTCATATATTGTGATAACACGAGTGCCATTAATATTTCTAAGAACCCTGTAATGCACTCTAAGACAAAGCATATAGCTATCAAGTATCATTACTTGAGGGAGCTAGTTCAGAAGAAGGAAGTGAGATTGGAATATGTGAATACTAAAGAGAAGTTAGCAGACATATTTACCAAGGCACTACCCAAAGATGCTCATGAGTATCTGCGAGGTAAATTAGGGGTGATTCCCCTAACTGAGGCTAATTAGTTTAGAATGACACTATTGGTTGTAGCAAATGTTATATTTAGAATATTTGATACATTGATGCATAGGCAATCACACTTTAGGATTGTGCCTAAAGATGTGAAAGATAGACAAAGATAGAAAAGAGGATCAGTCATACGCAAGATGACAGGAACAACATGATACAAAGTTTAGAATAGAAGAATCTACATTATGAAGATGTCAACGCTTTTGGCATTGTTGTCAAAGAGGGAGAGATTACTTAAAAGATTACAGAAAATAAGATAAAGAGGGACATGTTTACTAATAGAGGGAGAGATTAATGAAAGAAGGAGTCTACAGACACAGACACAGACACAGAGGGAGAAATTTTACAAGATGAGAAGCAGAATGAAGCTAAAGACATTAATGAAGATTTGTTCGTATCAAGGAACACAGGCATACTTTTTGGATTCTATGGTAACTATGGTTGATAATTATTGTTTAGTGTTGCCATCAATGCCAAAGAGAGATTGTTGGAAATATTGTTGGAAAGCTACAATGGAAACAATTGTTGTTTTGTCATTGATGTCAAACCTTAACTGTTGAGACTGTTGCTATCTATTTGAGTACTCTATCTATTGATTGATGAAAGAGATTTAACAAGAAGACCAAGTGGAATGGTTGAGTTATGAGAAATCACAAGGGTACCTGATCAGTTGGCACATTGGCAAAGTAATGAGTTGTTTATCTTTCAATGATAGTTTACTATGAACAGTCTGTGCTGAGAAAAGTCAGTAATGGCCGAGTGTTAGTAAATTACCGAGGAAACTAGTGATGACCGAGCGGAAGAACACAATGTTGGCTGAGCAGCAGTATTTTGGTAATTGTTGAGATTTGAGATCTCTGGCCGACATAATTGATTTTATTGGAATATGTAAAGTTAATCAAGGATAAGCACGATATATTGACACTATGTAAATGCACAGGTAACCATAATCAATGCATGGATCAAAGATTTAATTAGTGATTGCATTGGAGAAGGAAATTAAATGCAAAGATGGAAAGATCTGTTGGATCTGACCTAACATAAGATCTATGATATTGATTAAGTGGAAAAAGAAGTACCTCACCTAGATGCAAGAGGTATAAGATAACCTTAGGGGTTATTCATGAAGTATGTAGAGTATGCAAGAGGATTGCATAGTTAATTGACTAATTGACATGATCTAGCAGAGAAGGCTGAGAAGAGAAGAAGAGAGCTGCAAGAGTAATTGCTTGAAGGATTTCCAAGAAGATCTGAAGATTGAAATGAGAATGGATGCCACTCAATGAATTAGCATTAGAGCTAAATTGGATCTGGATTTACAAAGTAAGTTGTATACATATCATATCACACCTACTGATTACTTTCTAACCATTGTATCAGTCAAAATACTTTAACCTGGTTGGCCTAACATTCATTGTATAAATCCTTGAGCAAGTTGACATTCAGGTGGAATGTTCTAACTCCTCTAACAAGGCCACAACTGACAGGGTGATTAAATCCTTTAACCAGGTCACATTTAGCAGTGTGCTTTGTAACCTTTAACAAGGTTGGCTCCTAACAGAGCTCACTTTAGAAGAGTGAAAAGTTGATAGCATGTTATTGGTGGTTTTTCCCATATTGGGTTTCCACGTTAAAATTATGGTGTCAACTTATGTGAATGTTTATGTTGAGTTTTACTGTTAAGTTTCTACAAGTTGATTAACATCTGAACAGTAAACTACATATGTATGTTGTTGTTTTATGTTATTGTTGTTAAGAATATCTGAGTTGTTCAAATTGGTATAAATTTTTAATGGGCACATCTAGACCCGAGGATAACTGATATACCCCCCCCCCCCCCTCTCAGTTATTCTAAATTCATTCTAACATTGAGATCACTACCTCCTTAAAAAAAAAGGTTGCTATAATTAAGAAATCAAGATTGTTGCCACAGTCACAAGAGATACTTTGGTTGGTAAGTTGTATACATTTAAAATGAGTAAATTGGTGATTCTTTTCCTATGGTTGAAACTCTTTTCAAAGCTACTATATATGTAGGAAGCATGTATAGATCAAATTAGGGTGAGAGACCCACAAGGAGATTATCAAAATATGAATAAGAGATCAGAGAGCTTGAAGAAGAAGAGAAATAACTTTAGGAGTTGGAAGCACTAATTGCCAAAAAAATACCTAAAGGATCAGGTAAGTATAAAGTAAAGATGCCCCTAAATTGCTTCTCATGTAATAAAATAGGACATTTTTCCTCTAGATGTCTTGAGAGGGTTGATAGGTTCAATCCCAATAGGTCAAGATTTGAAGAAAAGTTTTATTATGTTCATGATGATGAAGGTATCCCTGATGATGAGTCTGACAAAGCTAAGAATGAATATGAAATCATTTTTATTTCTTGAAAGGAGAACAAGAGTAAGTCTACAGATCTTTTCTCTAAATTATTTACTAATGATGTTGATAAAGATTTTATGGTTGACGTACCTATTGATAGTATTGGGAAAGATTTTGTGGTTAGTGTTCCTATCAACAACATTGCTGAAAAATCCATGACCAACTCTTCAGGTAAAGATTCTTTATTGAATGATTATGCTAATTGCATTTCTGCTGAATGTCTTGTGTTGGAAGCTCATACTAGTAGTAACATTGATAAGTTTATATCTGAAGATGTTCCTGCCAATAGTTTTCTTGCATGTAATGATGTTGAACACCTTATGTTTGCTGATACTGATGAGGAATCTATACTAGATACTAATTTTTGGAATAAAATTTAAAATGAAAATCTAATGCCTCGTATTGGTATTGATGATATCTCTAAAAATAATTCTTTACCAAATGGCTTGATCAATTTTGATATTGAAGAAGTAAGAGTATTGGTTGCACAATTGGATAGAAAAAATGATTAGGTGAGAGATAGTGGATGTTCACACCACATGACTGGTGATATAAACAAATACATAAAGTATGAAGAATATGATGGTGGAATTTTTAGATGGGGAAACAACACTGGAGGAAAAATCAAGGGAAGACGTACTATTTCTTTGGATGGAAAAAATACAATAGATGATGTGTTGCATGTTGAAGGATTGACACATAATATTCTCAGTATTGGTCAATTAGTTGAGAAAGGTTATACTCTATATTTTAATATAGAAGGCTGCAAGATTCTGAATAATTTTGGAAGGGAAGTTGGATTAGGATTCAAGAATAAGAATAAATTCTTTCATTTGAACAATGATGGAGAAAAATACCTGATTACTCAAGGTGAGGAAGGATAGGATGGATTATGCAGAAATGATCAAAATACTAGTACAACTCAAGAATTAACAAGATCATCTCAAAATCATATTTAGTTCATCCAGGAGAGAAAAGAAAGAAAAGAACAGATTGGAAGTGGTTAGATGAAGAAAACTCTGATAGAACTAATAAAAAATAAAATACATACTGAAAAGAGGAGTCTTATGCCTAGCCTTGTTAGTCAAGAAAAGCCTAAAATCAAGAAGATTTGTGAACTTGTGAACCAGGAAGAGGTTATATGTGCTCAAGATAACAAGTCAAAGCATCAAAAGAAACAAACAGAATTGGTAAGGGAATTCAATGTCCTTAAATTTAAGGGAAATTTCTTTAATTATGGAATCATTGGTCATAAGACTATACATTGTAGAAGAAGAATGGTTTGCACATGACATGACTTGAGAACAAGTAGTGATATGAGAATCAAAGGAATCATTTCAAATAAAAGAAAGATCAAATGTTTTGTGTATAGAAGATCTGGTCGCATTGCAAGTTAATGTGTTACCAAACAAGATGAAGAAAGTAAACAAGAAATAACTACGTGTTTCAAATGAAATTCACCTAGACATGTTGCCAATGGATGCAGAAGTTTGAGAATGAATGAAAGAGAATGTATAGATGTTAAAAAGAATGAATGAGATGAGTTAAATCAAGATTCACAAGTGAATCCAAGAACACCAAAGCATGAATATCAAATTTTTCTAATTTATGAAGTTGAAGCTAGAGAAGTATATAGAGAGTGCATAGATGATCAGTGGGTTAGAACAATGGAAGGAGAGATAAGAATTGTAAATGATTTTAAAAAAATCTCAATATTATTTCAGCTAAGCTTGAGGCACTACTACTTCAAAGAATATCAATGGACAAGAATGATATTGGATTAGAGGAAGGAGAATTCTCTAGGTCTAGTCAAGATAAGCCTATATCAAAGAAGAAAAGGAAGAAGACCAGGGGGAAGAACTTGACAAAGGATTCTAAAGATCAAGGGCTCAAGGACAAGAATCATGAGTGCAAAAATATTGGACTCAAAGAAAAGGATCAAAAAAAGGGATATCTACATGTTCTGATTGCAAAAGGAATGATCACGGTCAAAATATATGTAGAAGAATGAAAAAGAGGATTGACATTGTCAAAGGGAAAAAGGATACATGTTTTGATAAAAGGAAAGGTTAGAAAAAATAAAGAATAGTTCTAAAAATCAGTTGAAATATATCTGAAGTTATTACCAAAAGAAAGGAGAACAAAAGTGACACTAAAGGACTAGACATGAGATTGAAGAAAAGTTGCAAGAGAAAAAAGAAAGAAAAATAAAAGGAGAAAGGAGAAGAGGAGAAGAAGTATAAGAAGAGGTCAAGAGGTAAAAAGAAAAAAAGAGATCACAGATATGGGATCTACATTAGTGAGACCCAAAGGAAAGTCAAAGGGACTTTCTCCTCCCACTAAAATTAAGTTGGAGAAGGATTCATCAGTCCAGATGAGGCACATATAAAAATAATAATTAAAGATGGAATGATGTATGGATGCTACTACTTAGGGGGATTAGTAGGTTTGGAAAGGAAAATACGTCCTAAATAGAACTAGAGTTTTTGCAGGATGTCACAAGAATATGTATGTGCAAGAAAGAAAGGTGAAGTTCTATAAGATGAAAAGTAAAAGGAAGATGACATTAATTTTACATGGATAATTTCATCAGAACAGTTAACAAGACTTTTCCATTGATGTAAAAGGGGAAGAGAAACATATGTGAAAAAGAAAACTAAGGTAAAGAAGGCATTAGAGGAGAAGCTAAGAAGGAAGCTGATAAGATGAGAGATGCAAGATTATGTATACTTACACATAAGAAAGAGATAAGATAAGATAAGTGGTGTGTACTCAATGGGGAGAAGAAGATGAAGAGAAGAGTATGTAATCTAATTGGAACCAAGTCAAGAATGTTCCCAAGGGGAGCAAAAAAAGTGCTATTAGAGAGAATCTAAAAGATAATGTAGGATATTGCTGATAGTACTATTGATTATCTTTCTTGGAGTGAGACTGTTGGTTTCTAATTGTATTACTTATTCTTCACATTGCAAGTTGCCATCAATTTCGAAGGGGGAGATTTTTGGCATAATGGAAAAGTTGAAAGATGAATTTTTTGGAATTGATGTCAATATAGAAGAGGAATTGATCAGAAGAAGAGACTAGTTATTGCTAACTTAATTGTTGCATGATAGCTAGTGGACAATAGTGTTCTAAGGTCCACTGAGAAACGGATATGAAAAATATGGAATCATTCATGTAGAAGAAGGTTATTGAAGTTGTTTACCATATTCACCCAATTTTTTAGAGTGTTACATGAAGCTCTAGATAGGTAAACAAGTTACATAAGTTGACTTGTAGAAAAGGTGACAGTCAGTGTCAATAGGAAGCCAGAAAAGGGCTTGGTGTGTTCAACAGATTAAACATTTCATGGAGTGAACTTAGGAGTCTATCTGGGACATACTTAGGTATGTTCAACTAAAAGGGTTTATACATCAGAGGTCTGAAAGGAATAATCTTATTGTCTCAACTTCTTGATGACAGTGTTCTACAAGGCTTGATGAAAGAGAGTTGACAAATCCAATGGATGTAATGGATTTGAATGGCGTTTTTCTCATGATGTTGTAGGATGTTCTTAAGGTACATGCTTGATGATTTGGTGATCCACATGGATCAAAAGGACCTAATTGGTTGAATTCTTAGTCAATAATAATATTTTCATGTGTATCATTTGTTCTTGGCTGACCTAGTTGGTAAAGTGTGTTGTGCAAGTAAAAAATGTGTTATCTATAAGATTTATGATCTCAAGGAGGTGGTTATAGCTTGTGGCCAATATTAAGCGGTCATAGATGAGTTAAATCAAGAGATCTAGCATGTAGATTGGAAGAGATGATGAATTAGGTTTTTCCAACCTAGTTCTTGGTACAAAAAGAATGATTAGGGAAAATTCAAGTTGTAATCTGGGATGCAAATGTCAAAGGTGGCTAGCAAAGGGAGAGCTTGATTCATTGAAATCAAAAGTTTTTCAACAAGAGGTTGAACAAAGATCTGCAAAGTGTGCTTATAAGGAATTGTAATTAGACATTGGAGTTTTAATTCTCACCAAATCACAAAATCCTATCAGATTAGAGTCTAATCAATCATTGTAGTGATTAAATCTGGAAGGAAGTGAGCCTTCCTCAGGGTTATAGCCTGAGGATTTTCATTTGAGCACTGATCTCTAGGTAGAGAGCTTGATTGCATGTGCAATCCCCATAATTGTAATAAGTTTTACTTCTAACAAGGTATTTACTTATTGTGGGTAATCAGCCCCATCATGTTTTCTCCCCTAAAAGGGTTTCCATGATAAAAATATGGTGTCAAGCATTGTGTATATGTTTCATATTTATTGCTTTAATACTTATTTTTCAAATACATAATCAGATCTAAATATTAGATTTATATGCTTGATAAGTTAAAGTGCTAGGGGGTTTAGAAGGTTAAGGGTTTTGTGATTTGGAATGTTTGGAACAACTAATTCACCTCCCCCCTCTTAGTTTTTTATTTCCATAGTATCAATAGGCTGATGGATAGTCCATCAAGAGTATAGGTCACTGATTGTAAGGATCTGGTTTATCTAGATAGGTTTAGTTGTTCAATCAGAGCTCAACTACCAGTTAAGGAAAGGTCCATAGGATGAGGACAAAATGAATCAATAACAACACAGTCTTTAGAGCATGATAACCCAATAGTAGATTTTTTCTTGAGTTTTTGATTTATGCCCTTTTCTCTTTTATCTTTCTTTGTCTCCCCCTTGTCTTGTTGTGTGTCCAACCTGTGTTTTCTTTCCTTCTTCCCTTCCCTTTTTTCTCTTGTCTTCTATTTTGTTTGATTTTTTGTTATCTCTATGTATACAACTAAAAATGGTCAGAGTAACATTAATTAAATATAATCTATTTAGATTAATTAAACTAAAAAAATAAACTATGTAATTGAATTAATCATTTAATTTCATTATTCATCAATTAATTAAATCTTATCCAATAAATCATACATGGCTAATTAATTAATTTTTTTGAATTAATTACCTCCTAAATTCTCTCACCTACCACTACATGAAAAAAGATAAATCAACCAATGAGAGAAGAGGCAAGAGAGCACATGGATCAAAAATAAAATTTTCTATCATGACCATTCAATCTTTATAATCAATCTTGTCCACCCAAAGAAGGCACATCATTAACCCCTAATCCTAATCATACCTTGTTGTGATTACTTAAAATCACCCCCTGGAAAGTGCATTATAGTCATTTTCATCATTAGGAACATTGTTATTTTAGTAATGTTAGATTAAGAAGCATTTAGAATCATAACATAATAGGAGAATTGCATTATCATTTCACGTTCTTGTTAATTTGGCATCATTTCATCATAGATCTAGCATGCATCTTCATTATCTCATATTCTAGGTTGTCATTTGAGGATAATCACTTGCAGCTGAGAGGAACACTCAAATCCTTAGAATTAGAGAGCTATGGAATTATCATAGGCTTTCATTTCAATGCTTAATAAAGGTATTATCTTTTCATTTTCTTTGAAAGTTTATATTAATATTTCATTATAGGTCTTTTGAATTACATTTACACACACACAAATGTTGCCCACCGTGGGGACTACACCTCACTAACAAATTCCATGTATTATGAGCTTTTTGGTTGAAAATTTCACACTTGCAAGTTTGGGGAAAACACATTCATCTCCTTTGCAGAGAAGTTCATCCCCTTTGTGCACAAGTTCGTCACCTTCACGCTAAAGTTCACTGCCTTTGCAGAGAAGTTCATCGCCTTTGAGAATAATTTTTTCTCTTACAAAAGGAGTTGGTTACATCTATTCTTTTGTCACTTCTTATCTTTCTTCTATCACTCCTAATAAAAATACTGTTTCTTTCTAGATTAATAATGTCGCATTTAGTTTTGTCATCATTAAATTAGGTTTTATTGTCTTTAAGCATAATTTTGTCACTTTTAAGCTAAAGCTTTTCGTTGTTAAGATAAAGTTCATCACCTTTAAGTAGGAGAATATCACCATTAAATCTGATGTAAAGGATTAAAATTTGAAAGCTAATTTTTATTTTTAATGATTTGCAGATGGTTGAATTGAGTAAAATTAGGAAGGCTACTTGCAGATTACCTGATCATTTTGAAGAAAAAGAGGCAAAGTGATTGAACAAATATGAAAAAAAAAGATCAAATGAGCGCATGAGATGGAGACACTTGGAGAAGAGGAAAAAACATATAATCGATATGTGAGTATCATCAACATATATCAGGCAGAATATGGAGTATCAATCAATTTAAATGCTTATCCTTTATAGATTTTTTCAATTTAGAATTGTCAATTTTTATTATCATTTGGATTTATTTCACTTTAGCTTGCTTGTGTTAGACTAACATTCGGGGAAACATTAGGCTCTAAGGAGATAGAGCTAAATGCTAATGTAAATGGTTGAAATCTAAAAATTGTGCTATCATCATTAAAGGTGCACACTAAAAAATAAAAATCTTTCATGTGCATTTCTTTCACTTTTGGAAATTTAAATTCAAACACATAGACTAATTAGGAGACCTTCTTGTTTGTGAACAAATATAGTAGGCCTATGCTCTCACATTTTTTGAGGTGATAAAAATGATAAACCTATTGGAGTTCCTTCAGTTAGAAAAGGTTTAAAAAATGAGCCATGTATTCTTTGTGTTTGTAAGCTATGGGTAGTAGGGATATGCTCTCACCTTTTAGGTCATCACAATACCAGACCTATCTTAAACTCATTTAATTTCCAAATAGTACAATTTTGTTTAGCCAAAGAGAGCCTTCCTCCCTAGAATTTTCTTTACGAGGCTAGTGAGAGGGACCACCCAAGTGAGATACAACCATTTAAGCCATGGTGATCCAACCAACTCAAAAATAAAATACATTCATCCTTAATCGGGTGAGTGACAAAAAGCTTTGAATAGTAAACCTCCTCTAGTAGTCCTTCGGGATTGCACAAAACTTTTTTTTCATGATGGTGGCAGACTCTCACAAAGGGACATAAAATGCAAAGCTCACTTTAATTGAATCTTAATTAACACCTGGTTAATTAGTAAGCTCACATTTTTTTCCATCAACGCCAAAATTAACTATAGGTAGCTTCCTTGTATTGTCTTCTATGTAAATGACCTACGGAAACAATCGAGAACATACACTTTTCGTAGATATTTTAAATTTGAAAACAAGTGTTTATGTGTGTTTTTCCTTTGATAATCCAAAAAATCAGAAAAAAACCATTTGAAATTAAAATTCAAACACAAACCTCAAAATTTCATGAATTTGGAAAATGATTAGGCAGTTTGTTGCCTTTAAACTATCAGAAGTTGCTTCTGATAATCAGAATGTTTCCTTTGATAATTAAAACATCATCTTTGATCCTTGAAGTGTCATCTATAAAATGTTGCCCACAAATAGAGATTACTTGCAAATATTTTTGGTCAAAATTGAAAGCATTGTTGAATACCCTTTTCAGAGTAGGGTCTATTTTAGTGAAAACAAATTTCAAATTAAAATTCATCATTATTTGGACTGTAAAAAAAATTGCTTCATTTTCATTAAGTCTCATAGATATTAACATTGTGGAGTGTGGTAAAATCATCATTGACTTTGGATTTGTAGAATTTCATCATCAAAGGATTTCCAGTCCTTTTCCTAGAATTACCAAAATCAAAGTCATTTTCCTAAGTCTTCATCATAGGGATACATATATCCATATTAGAATTCAACCCATAACACATTTTACCTTGGTTAAAACATTATTGAAACTTCAACCAATCAATTGTTTAGACAAACTAACCTAGAGTTTAAACCTAGTTAACTCATTCAAATGAATTTCCCTTCAAAGGGGTACCATAAGGTTATGCCAGTAAGAACAAAGGCTCGTAAGTACTCAATTAAAGACAACAAAAAAGTGACCTATGAAGAAGTACCACTTCAAAAAAATACTCAACCTAAATCACACTCGGATCAAACACATCAAGTAGACCAAAGAAAACAAGTGGATCAAGTCCAAACAAATCAATCCAACATGAAAAACATTTGGGCTACTATTCACAACACCAATAATAAAATATTAACAAAGGTAACATCACCAACCAAGAATATTAGGAAATAACATAAGAAAAGGTAAATGAGGCACAAAACCCCTCATTTTTAAAAATGATGGAAAAGACCTGTTAGAAATGAAAAAGAAAGATACTTCATGACCTTAGCTCAACTAGGGGTTAAGCTACCTCATGATTATGGTGTATCTCAATTGAGACAAGATGAGGATAAGATTAACCCTATAGGAGTTCTAAATAAACATATCAAATCTCTCCAAGAATAGTTGGATAACATTCGAAAGGGAAATTCTCCAAAGAAATACACAATAGAGGGTGTTTGTCCTTTTTCCCTTTGAAAAACATTTTCTCATGCTACCTTTCTCACCTAATGTAGTATTTCCAAAATATGACAAGTACATGAGAATAACTGATCCTCAAGACCATATTAGATAATTTTGCAAGTTGACCATGAAACTCCTACATGAATAAACATATCTAATGAGACTATTTCCTAGGATATTAGCCAGAGAAGCGATGGAGTGGTTTTCTAAATTTCCACCTAGAATTAAAACATTTGAAGAATTGGTCTCTAAGTTTGTGACTCAATACTCCTATAACATTGAACATGAACTGACCATGTTATATTTTTGCAATAACAAACAAATAAATAGGGAATAATTTTTTACTTTCCTACAATGTTGGAGAAGCATTTTTGTCAAGTACCCAAGACGTGTTTTGAAAAAGGAGAAGATGGACAACTTCATTAACAATTTGAACAATGAAATGAACTTTTGGTTACAACTCCAATGTCTCCCATCCTTTGACAAATGATTGAAAATAGTATCAAAATAGAAGATTCTTTGGTAAATAAGGGTGAACTCAAGCTATACAAGGATAAAAAAGGATTTTCAAACTACACCAACACTTACAACAACAGTCCCTCAACCAATAACAACAATGACAAACCTAAGTTTTGGTTTAAAAAAAAACAAAAACCTAGTAAATGATGGATTGGTAGAAGCAAAAAACATTAAACCTAAACCATTATATCTTTCTAGTAGTTATAACAATCAAGAAAACAACATCAATCTACCAAACAATTCCTCTTTCAACAAAAACAACAACCATGATAACAATCGATAAAAACCACAATTCAATATGTCCCAATTCACTTCACCAATAAGGAAATTTACTCCATTGGGAGAACCCCTTGAGGCATCTCTAAAAAAACTTCTTGGAAACAAGATTATAAGTCTACCTAATTGAAGAGGATATGAACCCCAAGTTAAACCCTCATGGTAGAATGACTCACGTCATTGTGAGTATCATCAAAACAAAGAACATAAGACTAATGATTTTATGAGATTAAAGCATGTGGTCCAAGATCTCATTGAAAATATAACTATTGAAGTGGACAAACCTAAGGACAATGAAGATCATATGACATTCAAAACTCTTTTCTTGAATCATGAGAAAGGTTAATCTTCAAATTCAAAGAAAAATAATAACAAGGGAAACAAGGTCAAGTTTGCTCACACCTATGACATTACCATCAATACTTTATCTTGTTTTGACAATACCATCAATGTCATAATGGTCAAAGACAAACAAATAAAGACCCTGTCCATGTGATTACTAGGGGTAAAGAATCCAAAATTACCCTACTAGGAGCATCCAACATGACAACCATGAATAAATTTTCATTATCCATATTAAAACACTATAATTTAGTAAATTAACTCCTAAATACTCCTGGTCAAAATTCTAGCTTGGAGTTGTTGAAAATATCACCATCTCATAAGTAAATTTTGGAAAAGGCCCTAGTTGATACAATTGTCCCAAATGACTTGGATGTAGATAAATTTCAATCCATGGTTGGTCACCTTATTGTGCCGCATTGTCTATCTTTTTTTGAGTAAGATGATATATCCTTGAACCACCCACAAAACTTACTCTTGCATATTGAACTCCCCATTCAAAAGAATAGGGTTAAAAGAGTCTTGATAGATGGAGGGTCTTGATTGAACTTATGTACTTTAAATCAAGTCAAAGCTTTCGGATATTCTAAAACTGTTGTGGATCCATAAGAAAGATAACAATTAAAGCTTATGATGATGTAGAAATATCTTCAAAGGGTATAGTTTCTCTACCAATCCGAGTGGGGCCGATTAAACAGGAGACAATTTTCCAAGTGTTGGATCTAAATTTAACCTATAATATATTGTTGGGTAGACCTCAAAGATTCAAAAGATGCAAGAAGTCCCTTCTAGCTATCACCAATGATTAAAATTTACATACCTTGGGCAAGAGATAACAATTAGTGGTGACCTCAATCCTTTTCAATATTGTAACCATGTGAAACCAATCATGGATTCCATAGTACCACATAATAAAGAGGTCTCCATGTCTGATTCATCAAATAGCCTAACCCAACAAGGTCCTAACTAAAGTTTCAAAGATGTTTTGAACTCAAGTTACAAAGATCTTCCTAGTTCAAGTTCTAAAGAGTATCCTAATACAAGTTCGACATCCAAAGAGAAAGAAAAGGAAAGAGAAAAGGCTAAAATCCCTAGTTCAAATACTAAAGACTCTAGCTTCTATAATACCAATATTTCAAATAAAGAAAAAAGAACCAAGTCTTTCAAAATCAGAAAAGGGGAAAGAAAAAGAAGCCCATTATCTGAATATGGACACTTTCATGAAATATTTTGAGAAGAAATTGAAAGTCCATCACAAAGGGGTTGGAGAATATTCCTTATCAGTGGTCACTTTACCACTTTCTCCTAAGAGTCATGGAAAATATTTCACTTCAAAAGAACAAATAACTCCTCAAAGGTATAATGAACTTTGTAAGGGATAACATATCATCTGAGGTAGAAGAAGACAATGAAATCCTAAAATGGCTATAAAAAAATGAACAAAATGATAACATGTAACTGATTGAATGTTTGAAGATGTTAAGCTGATCACCGAAATGAAGAAGGATAATGCAAGACATTAAATCAGTTAATGGATTGTATTGTCATTGATGTCAACTTGGTATAATCTAATCGGTTATAATCAAAGTGTCAAAGACTTCAGAGAATCAGAAAGATAAAGATTATGCTTTTTGTAATGCATAAAAGACAAGAATTCACAAAGTGACTACAAACACTGACGGTCAGTGGAACCCGACGGATAGAGATCACCGACAGTCAAGTCACAGTGATGCCCGAGCAAGAACATCAAAGAGCATTACCGACAAGCATAATCCCAAGCATACCTGACGGCCAGAAACATAGTGTAAACAGATGGAGAAGTATGAGGAGAACTAGAGTGTTGACTGACACTATCAAAGAGTTAAACATCAAAATTAATTTGAGTTCAGAAATGACAAAATATCTAGTTGGCAGAGCTAAATATAGACTTAACTAGTAGTTATCATTGTTTTCATCGACAAGATAAGCCAGAGACAAGTAATTGATTTAAATTTGTTTTGTCCAGTTGGCAAGAATATCTCAGCGAGATAAAACAAGAGTTTTTCTTTAAATCTAATTGGCAAGAATTATGGTTCATACCAAGATTAAGAAGATCAAGAACCTAACAAAGGTGATATCATGTCTATAAAGAGACAACTCAATTCATTACGAATTAGTGTGGGGAGAAAAAGAGGATGTTGAAGAGAAACTGATGAAGATAAACTTCATATAGTGTTGATCAACAAGCTCAGGAAAGAGCTAAAGATTTATGCGGACACTGAGCAATAGAGAACAACATCACCAAGCAGAATCAAAGTGGAGCAAAGGTATAAATAGAGTTATATTGATCAGAATAGTTTTGTGAGATTACAATAGATCTGAAAATCTGCAAGTATAAGTTGTATATGTGAACAGATCATACTATTTTAGTTTAACCATTAATTCAGAAAGTCTCTTAACCAAGCGGGATTTAAAGATCCTTTCTATATTGAGATACATCCAATGGAGTATCAAAAACTTTGATCATGAAGATAGCATGAGATGCTAGATACCAATTGATAGGCCAAGTGAGTGTTTGATCAAGGAAGGTAGCATAGAAATTCCCGATATCAAGTGATAGACTAAAATTTTAAATCCTCTAACAAGGTCACACCTAACAGTGTGTTTGTAACCTTTAACAAGGTTGTCTCTTCACCGAGCTCACTTAAGAAGTGTGAAAATTTTGGGTTACCGGTCCCAAGTGGTTTTTCCCTTAATAGGGTTTCCACGTCAAAATCCATGTGTCAATGTGTTTATGAGTCATTACTTTAGTGTTTTGCATTATGTACACTTAACTTAACTAGATTGATCTGTATACTCTAGATAATTTACTGTCTTTTGGTAAATTAATAGACTACTATTCGGTAAATATACAGTAGAAGGTTTTACAAAGCATTCAGAGTAGTAGTAAATTGACATAAGTATTTGGAGGCATTCATCTTATAGGACTAAAGATAACTAGAGGTATAATATTGTGGTACTAAGTTCTAAGGGTTTATTATTGGAATATTTTTGAGGCTACTGATTCACCCCCCCTCTCAGTTATTACTAACAATTGGTAGTAGAGCTTGTGTACTTAGAAAGGGAGTTTAACAGCTCAAGAAAAAGATCACAAGATGAACAGATGAGATGTGCCCAAGTTGAATAAAGACAACTTTGCATCATGGAAAAGCAGAATAAGACTCCACCTATCAGGTATTGGAAATGATAGTCTTCAATACTTAGATACTGAATATGTGCTACCTATAGGACCTCATACTCTTGAGCAATTAAGAATCAAGCATGAGCATAACTGCATGATGATAGAACTTGCATCATCACTCTCTGATGTTGAGTTTGAAGATATCAAAACCTGCACCTCTTCAAAGCAAATGTGGGATAAGTTAAAGCTTGTACATGGAGGAGATGCCAATGTACTCAGAGCAAAGGTAGAAAGACTAAGAGGGAGGTTTGATGACCTAAGGATGAAAGAAGGATAAAAAATTACTCAGTATAGCTATAGAATCAAAGAGGTAGTAAATGTTATATGAGGAGTTGGAGGTGTACTTGAAGAGGAGACAGTGGTAAGAAAAATCTTACGAACCTTATCGCATGTTTATGCTATTAGAGTTTCTGCTATTCAATAAATGAGAGTAGTTGCAGACAATACAGTTACTCTAGATAGTCTGATTGGTAGACTAATTTTATTTGAGATGATTAAATTTGACAATAGTGTCTTACCATCCATAGAATCTGCTTTCAAATCTTCTCTAAAGACAAGTAACTCAAGTCATAGACATGTTGTTAGAAATGATAGTGACAGTGACAATGAGGATCAAGTACTTGATGAAATTGAAGCACTAATGGCAAGAAGATTGCAGAGAGGCAAAGGCAGATACAAAGGTAAATTACCACTTGTATGTTTCAATTGTAAAGAGGTTGGACGCTTTGCTATAAGATGTCCAAACTAAAGAAAATATGACAGAGGAAATGATAGATCATTTGAGAAGAAGTTTAACAAAGGTGAAAATAGAGATTACTGAAGCAACCGACAATCTGACAAGAGAGATACCCGAGACTACAAGGACAAATGGAAGAAAGCTTGTTACCTAGTTGAGAATAGAGCTGATGACACCGACACCAAATCAGAAGAAGACATCGAGATGGTATTTGTAGCCATGAAGGATGATTCAGATGAAGATGAAGAAAGGTATGTATAAACTGCACTCATAGCTAAAGTTAGTAAAAATGATGTCTGGATCATAGATAGTGGCTGCACTCACCATATGACCAGTGATAAACAAAATTTTGAGACTTTTGAATACTATAATGGTGGTTCAGTAAGAATGGGAAATGATACACCTTGTCCAGTTGAAGGTAAAGGAACCATAATGTTGAATAACCTAATAAAATGTGAAATTGCATATTAGATTAAAGGATTGAATTAGAATTTCCTAAGTGTTTCTCAGTTGAAAAATTCAGGACATAGAGTAGCATTTGAAAATAAGAAGGCAAAGATCTTCAATGAATCAGGAAGGTTGATTGGTACCGGTGAGCAGACAAAAGGTAACCTTTTCTATCTTGATGAAACTAACACCACTTTTTTGATGGCTAGAAATGAAGACTTATGGTTGTGGCACAAAAGATTGTGTCATGTGAACTTTTACAACATGATAAAGATAAGCAACAAAAGGAATTCTAGAGGCTTACTGACAATGACTAATCCTGAGCATATCATGTGCAAGAATTGTCAAAAAGGTAAGATGACAAATTCTAGTTTCAAGAGAAAAACCCATACATCTACTGCAATTCTAGAATTAGTCCATACAGATCTATGTGGACCGATGAGTACAAAGAGGTACTATGGAGATAGACATGTTTCTGCACCAAGGACACCACATCAAAATGGAATTCCTGAGAGGAGAGATAGATCAATTGTTTACTGTGCAAGAACATTGATGATTGAGAAAAGCATCACTCAAACATTTTGGAGGGAAGCTACATCAGTACTGTTGTCTATACACTAAATAGAGTACAATTGAAGAAGGACAAAAATAAGACACCTTATGAGCTTTGGTATGGTCATACACCCAATGTAAGTTACTTCAGAATCTTTGGTAGTCAATGTTATATATTGAAGGATGATAGAAATGTAAAACTTGACTGCAAAAGTGAAGAAGGTATCTTCCTAGCGTATTCAACCAAAAGCAAGGCTTATAAATGTCTTAAAAAGTCATCTAACAAAATCATTGAAAGTGCAAATGTGAAAATAGATGAATTTGTAGAAAAGAATGATAAGGAAAGCAAAAAAGGAACCAGGGCACTACAACATGTTTATTTATACAAAACCTGACACTCTACTTGAGCAAAAATGTGTCACTCTCGAGCATCAGAACATTGCACTCGAGCATCAGGCTACAATTACTAATGATCATGATAATACTCAAGATGATGTTTCGAACAATGGAGATGAAAATGAAGGCGAAGAAGATAATCAGAATGATGAACACAGAGCTAAACTGAAACTTTCCAAGTATGTTAGAAGACATCATCCACAAAATCAAATCATAGGAGACAAGAAGGTTGGAACAAGAACAAGAAGTAAGTCACTTAACACCAGATGTTTAATTTGTGATTTTGAGCCTAAATCTGTTAACAATGCACTTGAGAATGAAGAATGGGTCAGTTCTATGAATGAGGAAATAGAATAGATTGAGAAGAACAATACATGGACACTAGTACTGAGATCAGATGAAAAGAATGTCATCGGTACCAAATGGATATTCAGAAATAAGCTGAATGAGAACGGAGAAGTCACTAGAAATAAAGCAAGATTAGTATGCAAGGGATATGCACAACAAGAAGGTATTAATTATGATGAAACCTTTGCACCCATTGCAAGACTAGAAGGAGCTAGAATCTTACTTTCTTATGCTACATTTAAAGGATTCAAGGTATACCAAATGGATGTCAAATCTGCATTCCTAAATGGAATCTTAGAAGAATAGTTATACATTGAACAGCCATAAGGGTTTGTTGATCCAGATAAGAGAAACATGGTATGTAGACTACACAAAGCCTTGTATGGATTGAAATAAGCACTGAGAGCTTGGTATGAAAGACTTCACTCATATCTCATTAGCATTAACTTTTTAAGGACAAGTGAAAATAGCAATCTATACTTAAAAGAAGATACCGATGGTAATATTTTGATTGCTGAAATTTTTGTTGATGATATCATTTTTGGAGGGAATGAATTGTCATGAAAATCCTTTGCTAATGAAATGGGCAAGGAATTTGAAATGTCTATGTTTGGAAAGATCAAATTATTTCTTGGTCTATAGATTCTTAAACAAGACGTGGGTGTTTACATCACTCAGTCCAAATACATCAAGGAAGTGCTAAAGATATTCAAGATGGAAGATTACAAACCAGCTGGAATACCTATGGCTACTAGATGCAAGATGACAAAAGAAGACAAGACAAATGAGGTAAACCAAACTTTATATAGATCCATGATTGGAAAACTGATGTATGTTGTTCACACAAGACCAGATATAGCACATGCAGTGGGAATAGTTGCAATATTCTCTGCTAATCCCAAAGAATCACATATGGATGCTGTCAAAAGAATTATGAGATATATGAAGAACACCGAGGAATATGGCTTATGGTACAAGAGAGAAGGATAATTTGAGCTACAAGTCTATACAAATTCTGATTGGGCTGGAAACATTGATGACCGAAAGAGCACAATTGAAAGAGCATTCTTCATAGGTGATAGACTTGTCACATGGATAAGCAAGAAGCAAGGATTCATCTCTCAGTCTACTGCAGAAGCAGAGTATGTGGTTGTTTTTGCAAATTTCTTTAATATTGCATGGATCAAACAATTACTGGAAGGTATGCATATGAAGATCATTGAACCAGTAATTATCTATTGTGATAATACTAGTGCAATAAAAATTTCTAAGAATCCAGTCATGCATGCTAAGACTAAGCATATTGCTATCAAGTATCACAATATAAGGGAACAAGTGAAAGCAAAGGAAGTGACACTGGAATATGTTCAATCAAAGGAATAGTTAGCTGATATATTCACCAAGCCATTACCGAAGGATACATTTGAGTACCTGAGACAGAGACTTGGGGTTTAACCCTTGTCTATTGGTTAGTAATCTGACTAGGAGGTTGCATCAGCCTATACCAAATCTGAAGATCAATCATGTTGATGCAAACACTGAGATGAACAGTAATAGATACATCTGTACATTGGAAGGTACATATCTACACTAAAAATTAGACAGTGTATTGCTGATGGATAGGGAAATTCAAGGAATCTATTATGCAAAGAGATGGAACATGATATAGATAATAAATCAAGGAGAAGTATTTTTGTTTGGCATTGTTGTCAAAGGGAGAGATGATCTTCTAATTATCATAAACAAAAAAGGAGAGATGTTCTCATTACCATTAAAGAGATATTTGCTTTATCATATAAAGGGAGAAATGATCTCATTATCAAAAGAAGAGATTATATCATTATCCATGAAGAGAAGTTCCTAAGAATCAGAAAGGAAGAGTTAATCAATATTCTAACAGAGAGAAATTGATTACATATGAAATATCCATCCAAGGGAGAGAATTAACAAAGGGAGAGAGTTCAGACAAAGAGAAAGATTGTTGTCAAAGGAAAAAGAGATTATCAAAGAGGAGGATCAGTCAAGGAAGAGCACATATCAGAATAGAGATATAAGATGATACATCTATCCAGAGAAGGGATTAAATATTGAAGACAACAACTCTGCAAGAAACATATCTAACCTATTTTTGAGCTTACCGAGAGCCAAACATTTGTAATAATTACATTAGGAAAGCTTGATGAAACTCTATATTTCATTTTATATTAGTGATAGTATATTATGATAATGTAGTATGTTGCCATCAATGCCAAAGGGAGAGATTGATGAAATGTAACTAATTGAATGTTTAAAAATGTTAAGCTGATCACCAAAATGCAGAAGGATAATGAAAGACATTAAATCAGTTAATGGATTATATTATCATTGATGTCAACTTGATATAATCTAATTGTTTATAATAAAAGTGTCAAAGACTTCAGAGAATCAGAAAGATAAATATTATGTTTTCTATAATGCATAAAAGACAAGTATTCACAAAAGTGATTACAAACACTGACGGTCAGTGGAACCCGACGGATAGAGATCACCAACAGTCAAGTCACAGTGATGCCTGAGCAAGAACACTGACAAGCAATACCGATGAGTGGAATCACAAGCATACCCACGGCTAGAAACATAGTGTAAATCGATGGAGAAGCTCGAGGAGAACTGGAGTGTTGACTGACACTATCAAAGAGTTAAACACCAAAATTAAATTGAGTTCAGAAATGACAAAATATCTAGCTGGCAAAGCTAAATATAGACTTAACTGGTAGTTATCATTTTTTTCATCGACAAGATAAGCCAGAGATAAGTAATTGATTTAAAGCTGTTTTGTCCAGTTGGTAAGAAGATCTAAGCAGTGAGATAAAACAAGAGTTTTTCTTTAAATTTAATTGGTGAGAATTGTGGATCATGCCAAGATCAAGAATATCAAGAACCTAACAACGGTGATATAATATCTATAAAGAGACAACTCAATTCATTACGAATTGGTGTGGAGAGTCAAAGATGATGCTTAAGAGAAACTGATGAAGAGCAACTTCATATAGTGTTGATCAACAAGCTGAGGAAAGAGCTAAAGATTTATGTGGACACTGAGTAACAGAGCACAGTATCACTGAGTAGAATCAAAGTGGAGCAAAGGTATAAACAGAGTTATATTGATCAGAATAGTTTTGTGAGATTACAATAGATCTGAGAATCTACAAGTATAAGTTGTATATGTGAATAGATCATATTGTTTCAATTTAACCATTGATTCAAAAAGTATCTTAACAAAGTGGGATTTAAATATCCTTTCTATATTGATATACATCCAATGGAGTATCAAAAATTTTGGTCATGAAGATAGCATGAGATGCCAAATACCAATTGACAGGCTAAGTGAGTGTTTGATCAAGGAAGGTAGCATAGAGATGCTCGATATCAAGTGACAAACTAAAATTTTAAATCCTCTAACAAGGTCACACCTAACAGTGTGTTTGTAACCTTTAATAGGGTTGGCTCTTCACCGAGATCACTTCAGAAGAGTGAAAAATTTGGGTTACTGGTCCCAAGTGGTTTTTCCCTTAATAGGGTTTCCATGTTAAAAATCCACGTGTCAATGTGTTTATGAGTCATTACTTTAGTGTTTTGCATTACACTTAACTTAACTGGATTGATCGGTATACTCTAGATAATTTACTGTCTTTTGGTAAATTAATATATTGTTATTCGGTAAACATACAGTAGAAGGTTTTACAAAGCATTCAGAGCAGTAGTAAATTGATATAAGTATTTGGAGGCATTCATCTTATAGGACTGAAGATAACTAGAGGTATAATATTGTGGTACTAAGTTTTAAGGGTTGATTATTGGACTATTTTTGAAGCCACTGATTCAACCCCCCTCTCAGTTATTACTAACAGAAAAACCAAATGAAAGGGTACAACACATTAGCATTCCCACGCATTAATATGGGAAAGGTTTTGAAATAGTGAAAAATATGGGTTAACAAGGATCGGGTCCTCTCGGCAGGAGAAATGAAGGATTTCTAGAACTCATAAAACCTACTTTTCGGTCAACTGAGCAGAAAACCAGGGTAGGTTTTTTTAAAAACATATATAACAAAAAGAATCTTCCTGACATCCATGAACAAATTTGCAAGTTAGAGTTATATAGTGATGAAGATTAAACAAAGTGGGAATGTGATTCTTTTTCTAGAGAGTTTTTCCAAGATAAATAAGTTGATGTCATTCATTCCTATACACCTACATCTATGGAAGTACAAAGATCAAGTTATGAATGGGTAGGAGAACCATATGTACCTTCCTTCCAAGAGGGAAAAAGAAAGGGGTATGTCTCACAAGATTTAGATCCATAATATGTTAAATATTACTCTAGTGAGGTTGAACGAGATCTAACCCCTGTGGATAATCTTGAGCAATCTCACGTCATAAACCTAAAAGATACAATGTATGAGTCAAACTATAATGAAGTCAGGATCTTAACTCCAATAGACTTAAACCCATCCAATGATCCTTTACCCTTGATACATCCCAAACTCATTCGTTGATTTTAAATGATCATTCTCTTTCCTTGTACCTTAATGTGGTTGAACCTTATTCCACCATTGAACCATATCAAGAGACAAAAAGGGGGAGGTATCAAGTTTATTAGTCAAAGAAATAAAATAAATAAAAGAAAAAATCAAATATCTAGTGGTGAAAACCACCATTTGGTAGTACTAGAAAAAAGAAAAATCATAAATAAAAGATGAATCTGAAGGTGAAAACCCAATTGAGGCACCTAAGGATGAGAAAATTGATACCTTTCCTGAACATTATGAAGAAAGATCATCCATCTTGATTGAATTGACAAAAAAAGTGAACATTGGAATAGAAGAAGAACCCATGATTATCAATCTAGCAACATCTTTATCTAAAGAGGAAAGACAACAATTTATAGAATAATTCAAAGAAAGGAAAATTAAATTTTTATGGTCATATGCCAAAATGCCATAGTTAGATCCAAACTTGATAATGCACCATCTTAACATAGCTTCAAGAATTAATCCCCTAAAGCAAAAGTTGAAGAAAATGCACCCACATATAGCCTTGTTAGTAAAAGAAGAATTGAAGAACCTCTTGGACACCAGTTTCATTCGACCCATTGCATATGCCGAATGGATTTCAAATATTGTACCAGTTTCTAAACCTGATAAATGTATAAGGGTTTGTAAATATTTTAAAGACCGAAATAAGGCATGTCCTAAATATGACTTCTCCATATACAACCAAATCAAAATAGCCCTTGAGGATCAAGATAAAAATACCTTCACATGTTAATGAGGTACATTCTGTTGGAATGTGATGACTTTTGTTCTTTAAAATGCTAGATCCCCTTATCAATAATCATGCTCAAAATATCATCATAAAGGTGAAATCTAACTCTGTCCACGACCTGTATCTGTATTTGCACCTACACTTGAAGGGGGACCACCACCAGAACTAGCACATGGGTCACCTAGTGGTCTCGATGAAGGACTTGTGGGTACTTGTGGCCCTATCTGAATGATTGTCTGACTATCCTAACCATGCTGAACAACCTGAATTTGCGCTACCATTGTGGCTAAACTATGAGTCACACTCATGGCCTACACAATCTATCTCTGTAGTGCTAACATCCATACCTACAACATATTAATATCTTGGCTAGGAGGAACAGGAGCAATGAGAACCACATGAGCAATAGGAGGAACTAGAACAATTGGGGAAACTGGTTGTTTTCCCTATCTCACTACATGAGGTCTGCGAACCGCCCATCCCTAGACTACCATGAATTTCTATCTATCAGGAGCCTGAACCTCACCTCCACCGTGTCCACCATCTCTTCCACCACCCTGGCAACCAACCCGACCACCACCTCTCCTTCCCTATCCTCCACCACCACCCAAACCTTTGACAAACATCAATAACCACTCTACCTCTCCCTTGAACCACTCTAGGAATAACTCTCCTTGTACCACCCACAAACCCACCACATGCCACCCTACCACATTCCTTTCCACCTTGGGGACATATTTCTCTAACTCCTCAAAACCTAGCACCCCTCCGTCTCTGAGGTCCCCCACCATCATCATCAGGAATCATCTAAATCAGGATCATCGATATCAAGTACAATCAGGATCATCGATATCAAGTACTGGCTTTGCCAGATCTATGAATCTCAGAAAGGGATGCATCACAATCCATTGTACATACTTTGTCATAGTCCATGCATCCAGAGTATATGCTCTATATTCTCATAACATAGGACAGAGTCCCTCAATTTCATCACAAGAAATCCTATATTAGCACATCGTTCGCATAAATATCTCTCTGCCTGCACTCAAGCATAGACTATAAGACCCTATGGAATCCCCTATGCTCGGCAAAACTATCGTAAAGCCCGCATAAAGATAAATATTTTAAGGATAAAGGGGGTCTGACCAATCAATCACCATGGCATAAACATGAATGGAACTTCAGCTAGATCCTCTACCCATGGCTCACATCCGATATATGGACGCTAAAAAAGTGCATCTAGATCATCAAGCATGCATCACCAATACTCTAATTTTCCCAGACAAGGCTAGACAATAATATCATGATATGCATAAATATAAGGTTGTTGCACTGCACAAACTCTATCTCCAATTAGTCTAGTCACTAGGAGATGCTCCCAAGCCCATACTTGTAAAATCACTACCCCTGTCGAAAGTGTTGCACTCTGGGCCTATACATCACCCCATATAAATAATAATATATGTGGGCAAAAATGTAATCTCCCCATGCAAATCTATGAGAATGCACAATCATATTCTCCAGGATCCTGCCCCAACCAACAATAAATCCTTGTTCTTTCTTTTCCAAGATAAAAAAAACCCACCATTAAATGCTACCAAAACTGAAGGAAGTGGATCATATAACTCCCTCATCGCTCTCCACTGACTGGTCTAATCACCAATAATGTTGCTGTCGATCAATCGTCTACATGTCTGTCCATCATAAACCTAATCATAGTATGCATTCTCACCCATCACGGGAATCCACAAAATATGATAAACATCCTTAGGAGTGATGGTCATCTCACCCATGGGAAAATGAAGGGTGTTATGGTCAGATTGCTATCTCTTGGAAAGTGTTGTCAATTATCCACGGTTCACACGAAACTGAGGCATATCAAGCAAATACCAGACACCACATCTACCAATAACACGTCGATCATCCTAGGAAAGCTCAGGAATCATCTCAAATGGTGAAGGAAACTGACCTCTCATATTTTGTTTCTAATATGAAACCTGTTTTAAAGTCAAATATATATCACTTAGTAAAATAATCACGTTGATCACCAAGTGTCAATCAATTATCTTATTATTTACTTACTCAAGTGAGATTTGCAACAATCTCATTATGCACATCACATTTCGTTCTTCTAAATCTCTAGGACGAAAAAACATCAACCAATCTATCTTATCGAAGTGACATCAAAACAATAGCAACTACTTGATTTTACTAACATCTATCAAATTAATTTTATAAAAAACATCAAAACATCATCAGCCTATTTAAGAACATCATCAATATCACTTGAATTGAGAAAATGATAATCAAAAGTGAGGTTCCAATTAGAAAATGCAAACATGCAACTTTTGGGTGTAGGTGAAATTTTATGTTGCATAGGCAAAAAAATTCCTAGACGATGCAAAAAATTGTATAGGTGACACAAACGTATGCACAAGCAAAACAACATGTTATAAGCGACATTCCACAACACATGCAACGAAATAAATTGTGGGACGACATCAAAATTTTCAAGCACACATTTATATCTATAGACAACGAAACAATATGTGTAGGCGACAAAAAAAAATCAAACATGCCCTAGCATAGGCGACGAAACATAGTTTAAATGCGATGAAAGAAAGTGCGAAGGTGACGAAAAAGGGTATAGGCAATGAAACTACGTAAAAAGTTGGAAAATGAGGCTAAAAATCCCAAAAATGACCAAAAAAATTCCTAAAATATGATGAAACAGAGGGCAAGGATTGATCACTCATCGGAGGTCCATACACTTGCAGTCTTTGGAAGTGTCTACCCTTCTTAAACCGGTGCTCCTAGATAGGTACAACTATTTTCGCAATGAGAAGGTAAAAATGGGCCTAGAGAGGAAAAGACAAAAAGTGAGAGTGAAAATAAGTGGGTAAAAAGTGATTTCACCCTATTAATACCCAAAATTTAAATTATAAGCGTTATTTTAACCAATTTTACAAAAAATGAGCTAGTTTATCAAAAAAAACACTAGAGCATCATTTGAATTCCAATTCTTATATCAAGAAACAAATCGAAATTAAAATCTAATTCAAAATTTTAAAAATCACTAAAATTCCCAAAATCATCAAAAATCATTCGATATCATTTCAATTCATTTCCCAAGGGGACATACTATTATCAGGACGCAAAATCATTAACATCGGTGCATTTTTCAAAATCAGAGACATTTGAGCATCAAAAAGTTAAAATCGTAATCAGGGCATCAAAATCTAATCATAATTGAAATTAGAGTTCCATATCAAAGTTCTAACATCACAAGTGCACAGAGGGGTTTCCCCTTCCCCTCTTTCTTTTGCTTGGCTGTTGTTTCATTGACAGGTGGCTTAGATTTTTTGAGTTGATTGCTTTCTTATAGTAGGGTTGGTTCACTTGATTCGTATATACAAACTATTATGCAATGAATGAGTGATGATTTTGTATGTTCTACTTATTTATTTGGGTGATAAGGTCAATCCTTTTGTTTATAGGATGGTAACTTTGTTATAAACATAAGTGGAATATCTTAGTTATTTCCATCTCAGTTCATTGGATATGGTTCTACTTTGTTCTTGTGTAGACTGGGCTGATATATTATAAAATCTGGAATTGGATGTGGATTGATGGGTATACACAAGATAAGGATACCTATGAATCTATTTGTAATTCATTGTTTAGGATTATTTCAGCATGTCATGTATTTCAACCGTGTAGTCAGTTAGTTAGATAAACATGCATGGTTCTTCTTTTCTAAATGAAGGTTTTTCAACTATGAGAATTGATATACAAACTTAAGATAGAAGGATTAATATCTGTGATAGATAAGAATGGGGTTTACAATTTTTCATAAATTGGCTTTGATCAAATCAACATATTCTTAAATTTATGTTGATGATTAAAATAGGAAAGTAAATGGCAACTTGTCTGCATAGGGAAGATTCTTTGTTCTTAGCAAAATAAATGTATAAGTTTAATTGCTAAAATGTTCAGGAAATGGGGCAATATTGAAAGCATGGTTGGTATTGGTATGTTAAGTTCTATTCTTTCTAATATCAGTAAAATGGTTAATTATCATTCTAACTTATGGTATTCAAATGATATAGAAAGGACCAACTTAGCACTAGAGGTTTTATGGTTACAAACATGTGGGCCTAGGTAGTTAAGTGTGTATTGTTGATACAAGTTGAGGGAAATCTGATAGAGCAAACAACAAATTAGGAATCATCAAAGACAATTGAAGGTGTCTCAAATGGAAAGGATTGGGGATTAGCCTTGTATATGCTTCAATCAAATAAATACAAGGACTTGTATCTACAAGAATTAAATTATATTGGATATACTGCCACAATTTGTAATTGAGGTCATTAACCTTCTCGATGAGTCTCGATTATGTAAATCGGGTTGTTGTAATTTGTTGATTATGTAAATCGGGTTGTTGTAATTTGTTGTAATTATAAGTTTCTTATATTTTGGGGCAAGACCAGACGTTTTTCTCCACCTATCTCTTTCCTACCGGTGCCCCTAGTGAGTTCGGTTGTAAAATAGGTTTATTCTTAATAAAATAATTTGGCTATTGCCTTTTACCTATCAAAAACAAAAAAAAATCACACATGATAACAAAATTGACTATTGAGAAAGAGGCTCTATATCTATCAATTCATAAAAGAAGTAAAAATAAAGCACTCATAGATGACATATGATATTGCTATCTTATTCAATTTATTTGACTAGAAACCATTTATTCTTTGACTAAAAAATGTTGCATAATAAATAAATTTGACACCTAAAAAGAACTCTTATAGTTATCATTTTATTGAAGAATTAAACATTCATAAAAGTATTATGATTTTGCTATCTTGATTCAATTTATTGATCTAGAAACAATGCATTCTTTGACTTCAAACTTATACATGATAACATTATTTGATATCTTAGAATTAAAACTTTAGTCTTTGTCACTTTGTAGAAGAATTATGTTGTTACTATCTTTTCTAAAGATTAATTGACTTAGAAACCATTCATTATATATATATATATATATATATACTCAAATACCACACAAGATAACAATATTTGACATGTGAACTTATAAATTCATAAAAATAATTATACTATAAACCTTTCTCTTATTAAAAAAAATACAATAATAACAATATTTGACGCTTTAGAGAAAAAAAATCTATAATTAAATGAATTATATATCAGTAAAAACATTTGATTTAAAGGTAGTTGTCCTAATAAAATGAATTCATACTTATAAAGTAGTATAAAGTAGCTTGAATTGAGTTCTGTTTGTAAATAGTTTTGATTTGACTCGAAAACTATATTTTATATTCCGAGTCGCCGTGATAAATTGAATCACACGTAGCAAGCCGGCCTACGTAATTGACTTCCACTAGTGAGGAGTTCTGTTTGTTCCTTCTTTCCCAATATTCAATAGTAGTCTTAAGTTGAAATGAATGACATGGCAACCAATGAGAGTATTCGACTCAAAAGTTTTTTCCTTGAAATTAATGGTATGACAGCCAATTACAATGTCGTAGTTGGCGACTGAACTTAAAAGTCTGACATTGAAATTAATGGTATGCTAGCCAATTAAAATATTCTCAGTCATTAGTGATCTTTTATAACATTGGAAGTACGATTATCAGAAGTGAAGCTATTTATAAGAGACTAGACTGCTCTCAATTTCGAGTCTATACGAGGCGTTAGATCGAGTAGTGAGTAATGGAGGGTCTCTTCTTTCTCATTTCATGCCTGCTGCTCTTCACAAATCATCACCACCAACACTCTTCTACAGTGGCAGCGCAGAATTTGGGTGAGTGTATACTCAGTCTTTCTTCTCCTGTTCTTTGTTTTTCAATTCAGTAGTTTTCATGACAGAGAAGAGATCAAAATTCAATCTTTTACATTTGGTGTATAGTTACCATTAATGGAGTATGTTTTGTGGTTGATGTTTGCAGAGTACCCATTTCCGTTTATGACATTTGATGCTGAAAAGGCGGCTGCAAGAACATATGATTACATTGTTGTTGGAGGAGGTGCAGCAGGGTGTCCTCTGGCTGCAACTCTCTCACAGCATTACTCTGTTTTGCTGTTGGAAAGGGGAGATTCCCCCTATGGAAATCCTGATATTGCAGACATAAAAGGTGTTTTCAAGGTTCTTGGGGATCCTAAAGATTTACCTTATGTGATGCAGGGATTTGAGTCAGAAGAGGGAGTGCAGTTGGTAAGGGCAAGAGTTCTGGGAGGTGGAACCGCCATTAACGCTGCTTTCTACAGCAGGGCAAGCTCAGAATTCATACGAGAGATGGAGTGGGATGAGAAACTTGTGAATGAGTCGTATGAATGGGTGGAGAAGTTGATGGCCTTCAAACCAGACAAGGTTTTTCGTTGGAATT
>MU223387.1:118341-132075 GCA_018584345.1 Thuja plicata
TATATATATATATATATATATATTTATATAGAAAAAGAAAAAATACATAGAAAACCCCGTTCGGTGCAGGCTCCGGTAGGAAAGAATGGGGTCAAGAAAACCTTTAGCCTTGCATGAGACAAAAGTTTGGATTCTAATACATAACAAACTTAAGAGGGCATTCCCTCTTGTTTTTACAATTTTAGACTTTAGAATTTACAATTTTCATGATACATATGTGAAACATTTATCATTTTGTCATATTCGTAATCCGCCGCTAGTGGTTGGAATGAAATCCTTTTGCTTTTGCTTTTCGATCCTACAAAATTCTTGGCTAAGATCGTTGCTAGTATGTCAAATTAAAGAATGCATAAAATCATCATCAGAGTGCATTAATATACATCCTTAGGAGGCAAATTTCAGCTTAACTTGGAAATCTTTCATTTCTATTGCTATATGTCTCATACTTACTTGCTATACACATGGTTAGAAACTTAAACTATATTGCCAACAAATTATAATTTTGATTGATACCAACAAACTATAATTAAATTATTGTCTCTATCTAGTATTTTAAGAACTTCTATTTTTAATTGTCGTTAAGTGTGCTGAGTTTCGATTATATAATAAGGCTCTTCCTAATTCAAATGTTAAGTGAAATTAACATATCTTGCTTTTGAGACTATCCTTATGAGTGAAATTAATCATTATGATTATCCTTGAAACTCGCTATTATAATCCTAAAAACTGGACAAAAGGGGTCTGAACATTCCAGTGTGTTTAAATATATACATACTTTCTTTACCCCAAAGTGCATAATGTATCTAAATGCATACATACTGTAAAGCTATTGTACATATATTAACAACCCTTCATCTCCACATTAAAAGCTATATGTATGTATGTTTATATAAAAAAAATTATGCAAATACATATACAAAAAGCAGTAAACTTTGCAGCCAATATAACATGTAATAATGCATTGTCCTTTCTTATTTAACTAGATTACTAAGCTTAAATTCATTTATCTCAAAGTTTATTTATTCATATCTCTAGAAACCAGTAAAATGTAAGCTAGCCATAAGCAAAGATCTATTTGAAGTTAATAAGTAAGATGTTATTAGGGGAGACTCAAATATTTTGTAATTTAATAAGGAAGATGAATCCAAATTTACTTATCCTCAAACATCAAATTAAGTTAGGGGCTTTTAAATATTACCTTCTAATTTTCTATATATTAACAGACAAAACTATATATATATGTGTGTGTGTGTGTGTGTACACACACACACATATATATGCAACTGAATAGAGAAGTTTGCAAAAATGAAAATGAATCATTTTCAAGAAGTATTTAGAAAAACAATTTCAAGGAGAGTACAATTAACTACACAAATGCCTTTAGAAAACATCAGGGTGAAAATTCAGAGTTGTTTTCCCTCTTTGTTTTATAATAAGTTCTCCCTATTAGTTCAACTCTTTGAATACAAAGCGCCATTTGATTTTAACTTTAAGGATTCCTAAAAGAAGAAATGTGCAAGACACAAGTCTTAAACTTATCACAAGGAATTACTCAGAGGGTGGAGTAGTCATCTTCCTCTATGTTTCTATGGCGAGATGGAAGGGGTGGTTCAATGAAAACACTAATGTTTTCATCCTCTTCCCAGGTATCCACTTGATCTTCAATGATGAAGGTGTCTATCTAGTTAGGAGAAGCTAGCAAACACACATGGAGAAAACATAAAAGGAATACGAGATTACTTTTTACTATTGGTGCCTAGCTAACAAGGTATTTAATGTCATCTGAGACCAGAATCAGAGAAGTTAGAACCATTTTGCCTCTAATTGTAGGGGTTTCATAGAAGCAGGGTCTAGTAATCGTGAGATCATTTATGATATTTTCCAGTACTTTTTCCAGATCTCCAAGGTATATAGATTTGAAAAGTATTCTACAAGGAATTCCTAAATTGACCTTGTCTAGGTCAACCTGAAGAGATGAAGAAATAAAGAGGGTTGGGAGGTCTGAATTAACCTGGTATCTATCAGTGTTGTTAATAATGTCTCTCCCTAGGATTCGAAGAACAACTCTTCTGACTAAGAAATGTGAAGACATAAGAACATGCTTGACCCTACTACCTATAATAGGTCCTTCGAAGGCACTTTGCACCCTCCGCCCTTTGAGGAAAATGGGAGTAGACATTTTGCTAGGTGCCTGGGAGAGGAGAACTCTTTAGGAGGACATAATTAGAGGGAGAAAGGTATTAAAGGAAATGACGGTATATAGTAATTCCAGAAGCTGAGGCGACACTGTGAATGAAGGAGGGAATTCGAAGAGGTTGGCAGACAAAGCTAATAGGGGAATCAAAGAGGTTGTCATCCTGAATGTAAGAGGGAATGTAAAGAGGTTGGCAGGGGAATCCTGAGTGACCTTGTATTTGTTCAATTTTCAGGAAATCCAAATGAGGACAGGACAAATCTAGGCTTTTTCTAAAAAAAGTCCCAAAAAGAAGAGGGGTCTAAACTACCATTTCCTAATCTTGTCTGTAAGCAAAATTATGGCAGAAAACTGACTAAGAAGTCAGAATAGTCTAGGGATAGTGTTATAAACTAGGCTCCTACCTTAGTCTAGGGCTAAACTTACCTAAGTGCCACTAAAGTAACTGTTGCTCTAGAGAATCTGGAGAGTATCCCTATACAAGTGTTGTGTACTAAAATAGGTTAATGTCGTCTACTCCTAGGTTTGCTAGTTTATCAGCCCTTTTATCACCACACCCTTTCAAAAAAAAAGTTCGTAGATGTTTATCCAATTCTATTCATTTTTTAGTGGGTAGATTGATACAAGATAATTGGTAAGTTGGCATAGCTACTAAGAGTGACCTTACCATGGTGGCTCTTCCTGCTGAGGATAACCACCTTCCTTTACAAGAATTCATTTTATTTTTGTTCTTCTCTATCGTAGGATTCCAAATACTTAAATATCTACTGCTTTTCTCCAAAGGGAGGCTTAAGTATTTACAAGGAAGCTTACCTTGTTTAAACTTAAGGATTTGACAAATTTATAATTCTACCTTAATATCTGTGTTAAAGAAGAATATTTCAGATTTGTCTGGGTTGATTTCTTGTGTTGATGCCTTGGTGTATGTGTCCAGAATATTTTTAAAGGACCTAGTTTCTATTATATTACTTACACCATAAATCATTGTGTCATCAACAAATTGCTGGTGAGTGGCGGGATCTAGATTGCTGGTAATGGAAATTCCTTCAAGTGTTCCCTTCTCTTTTTCCTTCAAAATGCTTCGTCCTAAGGCCTCAACCATGATAATGAATAAAAAGGGGGAGATATGGTCTCCCTGCCTCAAGCCTATGGAAATGCTAAAGAATCCTTCCATGGTTCTGTTAACTAGGATGAAGACCATAGGGTTGGAGATGCATTAAAAAATTTAATTGATCCAACTTTTGGCAAAACCAAAAGCTTCTAAGCATTTGCAAAGGAATCTCCAATCAACTTTATCGTATGCTTTTTTAATATCTAGCTTGATTAACATTATGGGATTTCTATTTATTTGAACATAATGGATGGCTTCTTGGGCAATGATGACTCCATCAAAAATTGATCTTCCAGGAACAAAACCGGTTTGTTCCTCACAAATCAGCACTGGAAGGAATTTTTGGAGTCTAAGGGATAGAGTTTTGGTCAAAAGCTTGTATAATGTATTGCAAAGTGCTATTGGTCTAAAGTCATTAAGACAATCAAGTTTTTCTTTTTTGGGAATGAGAGCCACAAAGGTGTTGTTAACATCTCTTACCAATTTTCTTGAGTTCCTAACCCCTTCAAGTGCCTTAGTAAATTCCTTTTCTATGAAGTTCCAACACTTCTGATAAAAGATAGTAGAAAAGCCATCTGGGCCTGGAGATTTATCCAGATTCATCTGCATTAGGGCTGATTTAACTTCTTCACACGTGAATTTTTTTGTTAATATCTTATTATGTTGTTTTGTGATAACTCTTGGGATGTTCTTTAGCAACATCTTTTGTTTGTCCAGGTTAGAACTCTCTAGGTTGTTATGGATTTTACTAAAGTATCTTGTTGCTTCACTTGCAGTCTCCTTAGGGTCATTAAGGATATGTCTCATTATGTATTTAATGCTTGTAATTCTATTAGTTCTTCTTCTCTATTTAGCGCTATTATGGAAAAAAAATTTATTTCTGTCTCTTGCTTCGAGCCATGTTTCTCTTGATTTCTGTCTCCAAAAAATTTCTTCTCTTGCTAATACTTCCCCATATTCTAAAAGGAGTTCCTTTTCTTTAAGGTAGAGACTTTCATCCATACTTGATTGAATAACCTATGAATTTACATTACTCAACTCTTCCTCGAGATTTAGTTTTGAATAAAACATGCTTCCAAATTTGTTCGAATTTCATTCTAGCAGTCTCCATTTGATCACGTTCAGCTTGCTTGCTACTATAAACATCTTAGAGCCTGTTACTTTAGATTTAGACAACCATTGTTCTATCAAATTCAGGATGTTAGAGTCTCTAAGCCATGCTTGTTCAAATTCGAAAGGGAAATTTTTTGGTTTTGATTCCATTAAAATTCTTAGTTGCACCGGTCGTGGTCTGATCCAGAAATAGACATAATATTTGCTTCAAAGATATGGTCAATATTGGTATCTCCAGAAGGGAATTCCTGTCTCTCCAAATGGTGAAATCTTTGGTAGCCAAGGGGACTTTGTTGCTACCTCCTCTTTTGTCTATTATTTTTGTAATGACATTGAGATATCCTCCTAAGATACAAGGTAAATTTGAGTTATGTTTAAGGAAGGTCTCTATTTCATGCCAGACTATTAGCTTATCCTTGTTTTGAATTGGACCATATAAATTAATAAGATTGAAGGTTAGATTGTTTCTAAAGTGTTTAACTTGTCCACACATCCAAAAATTCCTTTTCTCTAGAACGTTTATTGAAAGACCCTGAGGATACCAAATAATTCCCAAAGCTCTTGATGCCCCACTCGCAGATGATTCCTCAAGTTCCCTAAATCCTAGCTTTTTTTTAAAGTTTAGCATTTCTGTCATATTGATCTTAGTTTCCTGAATCATAATTATATCTGACTTTGAACTATTAATGCAACATTTAATTATTCATTGCTTGTTATGGGAATTCATGTCCCTAACATTCCATGTTAGGATATCCATGGCTCAGTGGGAAGGTACTTCCCCTTCCCCACATTCAATAGTGATGTTATCTTAATCTGTCCTGCAGCCTCTCCTGCTAAACATCTTAATTTTGCATTTGGTTTTCTTCCCCTCTTTTTTGTTTTCTTTGCACAGTCCGAAGAGCCTCTACTTTCCTTACTTAAGGAAATACCAAATGTTTCTGGATCTTGCATTTCTATATTCTCTAGACTCACTGGCATTTCTTCAATTCCCATCTCTGCTTCCTCGCAATCCGCTGCCTTGATTCCTCAACAAGGATTTTCGTTTGCAATTCCAACTCCTCTTTATCACAAATCTCGTCTAGAAATTGGTCCACCAGTTCATCTGTTAGAGTTTCTGCTAGGTAGTCAGAGATAATCTTGACTTCTTTCTGGATTGTATCTATGTTAGAATTGTTTGATCCTATTTCTGAATCCCCTGTTGAATACTCTATAGAAATTGATTTTTTGTGGGTTCCCTTGATTACTGCTGAATCTCCTTGAGAGCATTTAGATGGAGAACTTTATTGGGTCTCGATGGGAGGGATCACTTCAATTTTTTCTCGAAGAGGAAGATTTGTTACATCTAAGTCTGATGTATTTCTGATCTCATTATTATGTTTCTCTGGTAAATTGAATGGGTTGATACACTTGTAGGGGGTGATGCATTAATTGATAACAATCTCCATTCATCCTGCATTAGAGGATTAACTTCATGGGCTACATCCTCTCCTTTTCTACTGTTAGGAAGGTTAGATGTAGATAAAGATTCTTCAGCATCCAAGGATAAATTTGGTTGATGAGGAGCCATCTTGATCCCAACATCCACACTTTTGTGTTCCATGGGTTCAAAAGGAGTAACCAAAAAGCCTCCTTTGTTTTCAAAGAAGGTAACTTTGAGTTTATAAGGATTATTTTTACCTATTATGCCATTGTGAGTTCTAAGGTTATGCGCATGACTAATTAATTCCTCTCTAATTTCTTTCTCTGGATCTTCTTGATCTAAATCTTCTCTAAGAATAGTCAATTTAATTGTGTATGACGAAGCCTTATCTTTGATCTCTAAAGGTTTAAGAGTTTTAGTTGCTAAATTCATTCTAACAATAATTAATCTGTCAGAGTGCTGAAATTTCCCGTCTACAAAGCCTACAAATTTACCATATTTATTACCAATTTCCTAAGAAGTTCCTCATTTAACCACCACAACCAATTACCAATTAACCTCATCTAGATGTTGATCATTTAGCATATCAATCATAATACGAGAATCATACTCACAAACAATCCTCCTCCAACCAAGAGAGCACCATTTTTCAGTGACATGAATAATAACAATATCCTCCATAAGGTTATTAGATTGACAACGCTTATAGGTAGAGGATAAAAATATTAGTATATAGAAGCACTGCGAGGGGGGTGAATCAGTGTAAACAAAAAATGTACTAATTCAACCAATAATCTGATAATGCTTTTAACCAGCTTGTAAGTAATGAAACACGCAAGAGTAACTATGCAGTAGAAGTAAAACAATTCAAACATCCACAATGCTTAACTCATAACACCACTATTTTTATTGTGGAAACCCTTGTAAGAGGGAGAAAACCATGGTGGGGATGACACCCACAAATATCTTCACTATAGTAAAAGAGTTTCCTTGTTATGATCTTACAATACAATGTTAGGTCTGATCACCCAGTTAGAAGTGACTAGTCCCTTGTTAGATGTACAATAAGACTTGTTAGGATGTAGCTCGCTAGAGGATTTAGAAAGCCTTCTCAGAAGTCACCCTATTAAAGGATTTATACAAAAGACTTGTTAAAGTCCAGCCTGTTAAGGGATTTAACCTACTAACCTATTAGAGTTAGCCCAGCCGAATTTGAGTATTTCTAACTAAAAATTAATTTTTGTCAAACATATGGTCTAGCTAGATTCATTCTAGCAAAGTTAGATAAGTGGTTCAACTTTTCCAATTGGAAATGTCTATTAAATGCATGTTTTATACCAATTTGGGTCCAATTACCAAAGAAATAAAATTATTTCAGAAAAGCAATGTTTCAATAACTCCTACTCTTTTTAATTACATTTTAAAAAAATATAAAAACACCCTTTTGTAGAGCTCAAAGTCAAGATTATTGTCATATAAATTTTATAGTATTTTGATTAGATCTAATATATTGTAATTTCAAAAAACAACAAGCAGGTATTTTTACATTCGAGAAGATGATGCTTCAAAAAAATAAATAAAATACTAAATCATATCAAAAAAATTTAAAATTTATATTTACCACTAGACGAGAGAGACCGCTTCAAGAATATGTAATTTTTTTTTTCTGAATGATGTAGATTTGATATAGGATTTTTGGCGGGAGATGAAAACTGTCAATTTCATATAAGTTCAACTTTGAGTAGTTATAATGGAGAAAATATATATTGAAAACCAATATTTCTTATTTTGTGCACTAGCTATACACTTCATCTATAACATATTTGGAAATCAGAGGAAAAATAGATTATTTGCATATACTTGTTTGTTGGGAACTAGACCCTAGATTTTCAACATTTTTCAGCAATTCAAAAATGGCCTTCAAAAATTAAAAAAGAATGTTAATTCTTGTTCAATTTTTATAAAAAAAACTATAAGCATAAACTTCATCTAGTTTTAAATATTTCATCAGTTTACATCATCTTCAAATTCTAAATAAAAAGGGGGAGATATGGTCTCCCTTTCTCAAGCCTATGAAAATGCTAAAGAATCCTTCCATGGCTCCGTTAACTAGGATGAAGATCATAGGGGTGGAGATGCATTAAAAAATTTAATTGATCCAACTTTTGGCAAAACCAAAAGCTTCTAAGCATTTGCAAAGGAATCTCCAATCAACTTTATCGTATGCTTTTTTAATTTCTAGCTGGTTTAACATTTTGGTATTTCTATTTATTTGAACATAATGAATGGCTTCTTGGGCAATGATGAGTCCATCAAAAATTGATCTTCCAGAAACAAAACCGGTTTGTTCCTCACAAATGAGCACTGGAAGGAATTTTTGGAGTCTAAGGGATAGGGTTTTGGTCAAAAGCTTGTATAATGTATTGCAAAGTGCTATTGGTCTAAAGTCATTAAGACAATCAAGTTTTTCTTTTTTGGGAATGAGAGCTATGAAGGTGTTGTTAACTTCTCTTACCAATTTTCCTGAGTTCCTAACCCCTTCAAGTGCCTTAGTAAATTCCTTTTCTATGAAGTTCCAACACTACTAAAAAAAGACAGTAGAAAAGCCATCTTGGCCTAGAGATTTATCCAGATTCATCTGCATTACGGCTGATTTAACTTCTTCACACGTGAATGTTTTTGTTAATATCTTATTATGTTGTTTTGTGATAACTCTTTGGATGTTCTTTAGCAACATATTTTGTTTGACCAGGTTAGAACTCTCTAGGTTGTTATGGATTTTACTAAAGTATCTTGCTGCTTCACTTGCAGTCTCCTTAGGGTCATTAAGGATATGTCTCATTCTATTTTTAATGCTTTTAATTCTATTAGTTCTTCTCTATTTAGCACTATTATGGAAAATTTTTGTATTTATTTCTCTTGCTTCGAGCCATGTTTCTCCTGATTTCTGTCTGCAAAAAATTTCTTCTCTTGCTAATACTTCCTCATATTCTAAAAGGAGTTCCTTTTCTTTAGGGTAGAGACTTTCATCCATACTTGATTGAATAACCTATGAATTTACATTACTCAACTCTTCCTCGAGATTTAGTTTTGAATAAAAAATGTTTTCAAATTTGTTCGAATTCCATTCTAGCAGTCTCCTTTTGATCATGTTCAACTTGCTTAATACTATAAGCATCTTAGAGGCTGTTACTTTAGATTCAGACAACCATTGTTCTATCAAATTCAGGATGTTAGAGTCTCTAAGCCATGCTTGCTCAAATTCGAAAGGACAATTTTTTGGTTTTTAATTCCATTAAAATTCTTAGTTACACCGATAGTGGTCTGATCCAGAAATAGGCATAATATTTGCTTCAAAGATATGGTCAATATTGGTATCTCTAGAAGGGAATTCCCATCTCTTCAAATGGTGAAATATTTGGTAGCCAAGGGGACTTTTTTGCTACCTCCTCTTTTGTCTATTATTTTTGTAATGACAATGAAATATCCTACTAAGATACAAGGTAAATTTGAGTTATGTTTAAGGAAGGACTCTATTTCATGCCAGACTATTAGCTTATCCTTGTTTTGAATTGGACCATATACATTAATAAGATTGAAGGTTAGATTGTTTCTAAAGTGTTTAACTTGTCCACACATCCAAAAATTTATTTTCTCTAGAACGTTTATTGAAAGACCCTGAGGATACCAAATAATTCCCAAACCTCTTGATGCCCCACTCGCAGATGATTCCTCAAGTTTCCTGAATCCTAGTTTTTTTTTTAAAGTTTAGCATTTCTGTCATATTGATCTTAGTTTCCTGAATCGTAACTATATCTGACTTTGAACTATTAATTTAACATTTAATTATTCATTGCTTGTTATGGGAATTCATGTCCCTAACATTCCATGTTAGGATATCCATGGCTTAGTGGGAAGGTACTTCCCCTTCCCTACATTCAATAGTGATGTTATCTTAATTTGTCCTGCAACCTCTCCTGCTAAAGATCTTAATTCTGCATTTGGTTTTCTTCCCCTCTTTTTTGTTTTCTTTGCACAATCAAGAGAGCCTCTACTTTCCTTACTAAAGGCAATACCAAATGTTTCTGGATCTTGTATTTCTATATTCTCTAGACTCACTGGCATTTCTTCAATTCCCATCTCTGCTTCCTCGCAATCTGCTGCCTTGATTCCTCAATAAGGAGTTTCTTTTGCAATTCCAACTCCTCTTTATCACAAATCTCATCTAGAAATTGGTCCACCAGTTCATCTGTTAGAAATTCTGCTAGGTAGTCAGAGATAATCTTGACTTCTTTCTGGATTATATCTACATCAGAATTGTCTGATCTTATTTCTGAATCCCCTGTTGAATACTCTCTAGAAATTGATTTTTTGTGGCTTCCCTTGATTACTGCTGAATCTCCTTTAGAGAATTTAGACGGAGGATTTTGTTGGGTCTTGATAGGAGGGGCCACTTCAATTTTTTCTTGAAGAGGAAGATTTGTTACATCTAAGTCTGATGTATTTCTGATCTCATTATTAGGTTTCTCTGGTAAATTGAATGGGTTGATACACTTGTAGGGGGTGATGCATTAATTGATAACAATCTCCATTCATCCTGCATTAAAGGATTAACTTCTTGGGCTACATCCCCTCCTTTTCTGCTGTTAGGAAGGTTAGATGTAGATAAAGATTCTTCAACATCCAAGGCTGAATTTGGTTGATGAGGAGCCATCTTGATCCCAAAATCCACACTTTTGTGTTCCACAGGTTCAGAAGGAGTAACCAAAAAGCCTCCTTTGTTTTCAAAGAAGGTAACTTTGAGTTTATAAGGATTGTTTTTACCTATTATGCCATTGTGAGTTCTAAGGTTATGCGCATGACTAATTAATTCCTCTCTAATTTCTTTCTCTGGATCTTCTTGATCTAAATCTTCTCTAAGAATAGTCGGTTTAATTGTGTATGACAAAGGCTTATCTTTGATCTCTAAAGGTTTGAGAGGTTTAGTTGCTAAATTCATTCTAACAATAATTAATCTGTCAGAGTGCTGAAATTTCCCGTCTACAAAGCCTACAAATTTCCCATATTTATTACCAATTTCCTAAGAAGATCCTCATTTAAAAATTCTAATGGCAGATCATTGAGTAAAATAATTCTTTCCACAGAGAAATCTATCAGATTAAAGGGATTAAAAAAGGGAAAATAGTCTAAGACTGTAAAATTGACACCTTTAAAACTAGGGCAACCATCTAGAAGTAATTTTTTTTTGAGTTCCGTTCTGCGACATGCCAAAAAATGAAGTTTTATAGAAGTAGAACTATGCTTACCTTTTTTCACAGTTGATGCTCCAACAAGATTGTGATTTTTTTCTGAAGAAATACATACGCCATTCCACCTGCAAATAACCCCAAAAGAAGCACATAAATCTTGCATCCTTTCAATTAAACCATCTTTAATTTCTAAGTTTAAAGCCTCATTTGCTGGCTGTATTTTAGAACTAGAGTCAGGGTTATAAGAATTCATTTTTCTGCGGTGAGAAGGTGTGTAGGTTTCTTTCATAAGGGTCACAAAAGGATGTAAGGGTATAGAATAACATAAATTCGGGTTCTGATCTTTTTCCATTTTATTCCATGTTTGAGCCTTGGGTGGATGTCTTCGATGCAGAGGGGAGTAAGGCGTGGGCGAAGAGATCTGGAAACCCTTTGGAGTAAGAATTTCTGCAAGATGAAGAGGAGCTCTGGACAACATCTTCCGTGGTGAAACCCCAGACATATCCTTGGGGGAAGCATGTGTTAGGGCTTCAAATTTGTTGGAAATTGGTAAAGAGAACTGAGGAGGGAAAAAATGACATGAGGATTTGAATTGCTGGGCAACTGGCTCCCATCCTTCTTCCTTTTTCTCTAGAAGACCTGTATATCAGATTGAGGGAGGAGCAGGAGATCGCCATTGAGACCCAGAAAGACTAGTATATTTTGTTTTTGTAAAGAAACCTAGTTGTTTCTCCAAAATTTCTATAGTGCAGGTGCGATTTCGAATACGGAGGAGCAAAGCCATTTTTTTTAATGTTAGATTTCTTGGCCTCAACTATCCTTTACCTATATTTGGAACTTTATTTACTATTTTGTGAAGAATAGTCATTAGTGGGATTTTTTTTGTTGTTGAAAAAAGGTGTAAAAATGTATTCAGATCAAATCAAAGAGCACAAATCAAAAGGTCAATGGCTAGAGTAGGAACAAACATCAAATAAGAAGAAGAAGCAACTCCATGAAGGCTTCAATTACACAAATTTTTCCTTCCTAATTAAGCTATCCAAGATCTCCATATATTTAGCCCTCAACAGACCCTAATCATCCACATCCCAACCATTCAGGTTCTTTGCAACCCATTTCTCCAAATAGTCAGCCACTTTATTCCAATCTAGTATAATACAATAGTAAGAAATATGATCTAGCAAAGGACACATATGCCAAATATGATTAACCACCACAACCAATTACCAATTAACCTCATCTAGAGGTTGATCATTTAGCATATCAATCACAATACGAGAATCATACTCACAGACAATCCTCCTCCAACCAAGAGAGCACCATTTTTCAATGACATGAATAATAACAATATCCTCCATAAGGTTATTAGATTGACAACCCTTACAGGTAGAGGATAAAAATATTAGTATATAGAAGCACTGTGAGGGGGGTGAATCAGTGTAAACAAAAAATGTACTAATTCAACCAATAATCTGATAATGCTTTTAACCAGCTTGTAAGCAATAAAACATGCAAGAGTAACTATGTAGTAGAAGTAAAACAATTCAAACATCCACAAAGCTTAACTCATAGCACCACTATTTTTATCGTGGAAACCCTTGTTCGGAGAAAACCATGGTGGGGATGACACCCACAAATATCTTCACTATAGTAAAAGAGTTTCCTTGTTATTATCTTACAATACAATGTTAGGCCCGATCACCCGGTTAGAAGTGACTAGACCCTTGTTAGATGTACAATAAGACCTGTTAGGATGTAGCTTGCTAGAGGATTTAGAAAGCCTTCTCAGAAGTCACCCTATTAAAGGATTTATACAAAAGACCTGTTAAAGTCCAGCCTGTTAAGGGATTTAACCTGCTAACCTATTAGAGTTAGCCCAACTGAATTTGAGTATTTCTAACTAAAAATTAATTTTTGTCAAACATATGCTCTAGCTAGATTCATTCTAGCAAAGTTAGATAAGTGGTTCAACTTTTCCAATTGGAAATATCTATTAAATGCATGTTTTATACCAATTTGGGTCCAATTACCAAAGAAATAAAATTATTTCAGAAAAGAAATGTTTCAATAACTCCTACTCTTTTTAATTAGATTTTGAAAAAAATATAAAAACACCCTTTTGTAGAGCTCAAAGTCAAGATTATTGTCATATAAATTTTATAGTATTTTGACTAGATCTAATATATTGTAATTTCAAAAAACAACAAGCAGGTATTTTTACATTCGAGAAGATGATGCTTCAAAAAAATAAATAAAATACTAAATCATATCAAAAAAATTTAAAATTTATATTTACCACTAGACGAGAGAGACCGCTTCAAGAATATGTATTTTTTTTTTCTGAATGGTGTAGATTTGATATAGGATTTTTGGCGTGAGATGAAAACTGTCAATTTCATATAAGTTCAACTTTGAGTAGTTATAATGGAGGAAATATACATTGAAAACCAATATTTTTTATTTTGTGCACTAGCTATACATTTCATCTATAACATATTTTGAAATCAGAGGAAAAATAGATTATTTGCATATACTTGTTTGTTGGGAACTAGACCCTAGATTTTCAACATTTTTCAGCAATTCAAAAATGGCCTTCAAAAATTAAAAAAGAATGTCAATTCTTGTTCAATTTTTTTAAAAAAAACTA
>MU223387.1:143754-163378 GCA_018584345.1 Thuja plicata
AAGAAGTGTTTTTGTATTTTGATATATATATATATATATATATATATATATATATATATATGCAAGAGCATAAAAGAAAATTTAATATGTATGCAAGAGCTAATGTGAGAGGAAAAGCATCTAACACCAAGAAGAATGAGTTGTCTATTGCGGGTTCACCAAAATGTAAAGGAAGAAAATTTGTTTTTTTAATATTACGTTTGTTTGATTAGGTTTGAAATGTGTTTTATTTCCTTAACCTTTACATTTAATTGTAATTTTGTGTATATTGTAATGTGATTTAATAATATAGGGGGAAGGAAGATAAGTTGTTCCTCTTTTATCCCCAAATGCACAAACGAAACATCCAAATTGATTAACCCAAAAGAAGGATCCATGCACAAATGAATCAACCATTTGGAAATGAGAGTAAGGAAGAAGATCTTAAATTCTATTTTTATGATTAAAGAGATATTTTATATTGCATTAATTGAAAAGGATGAGAGGAAGTACCAACCTTAAAGAATTGTAGATCTAAAGAATACTATTTTCTAAGGTTTCTACTATGTTTCTAGAAAATTTGAAGTATGATCTGGAACAGAAATGCAAAGATGAACAAAACCCAGAAATATTTTTTTGATCCGACACTATCTTGAGAAAAAGGTCGACCTTGACCCACAAATGTCACCCCTGACCCAATAATATTGACCCAGACCTATGTTTCCTCGATAGAAAATCTATTTTCAGATCCTAATAGTTCGCTGAAAAGGGTATCCAGATCTGAGTTCGAATCCACAGTCCCGAACCTGTATCTGCAAGAAAAAGAGATTTGTTTATTGGGGGGGGGGAGGGGTTTGCCTTAGTCATACCCTGATTTAGGAATTACCCTCGAAATCAATAATTGAAATAAGAATGCTAGAAAGTAGTAGAATTGAATCTAACAGTGAAGCTATGATATTTAATAGATATATAATTGTACTTCAAATGTAGACAAATATGTAGATATGAAAACTTGGACTCAATAGAAACCATAAAATTTCATGATTGTACGCTTGGAATCAACCTTGAAGACAAAATGAGTGATTCTTGAGGATGCACAAAGGAAGATCACACCACCATGATGGATAGATCTAGGGTTTGAATGATAAATCTTGAATGTTTGAACCAAATCCCTTCAAATGCTTGAAATCTTGAATCCTTGATCTTCAATGGAGAGCTTGAGTGTTTGAGAGGAAGAATTGAACACCTTTAAATCTTGGAAACATGTAGAACAATGGATGTTTGAACTTTTTGCTTGATTTTACTTGGAGAGAATTAGAATTGCCTCTTGTGTCTTATGCTTTATGGTTAGAGAAAATGAGAGGAGAAAGCTTCCTTTTATATGAAACTAGGGCACAATCTTCTAGAGAGGCCAACATAGGAGAATTAAATTCCAATTAGAACCATGCCCATAGAAGAGGACCTATATTAAATATAATTTAGGATTTTCCACTTCAGAACCTTAAACAGCCGAGCCGGAAGCAGGAAAATGAATTCTGGATGACCCCCGACAACCGACAGACTTCCAGATTTGAAAGGGGGACTCAGGTCAAGGTCAAGGTTGACCCTAACCTAGGTCAAGGTCAAGGTCAACCTTGACCTAGGGTGTCAGAACCCCTGGAAAATATGCCAGATGGGATAGAAGGTGCCCAAGAGGCCCAATTAGGGTCCTAAACAGGCACAAAAGTAGGAGATGATGAACACATGAGGGGACAGTATGATGGTGGTAAAAAAAAAACCCTAAGGAGGGCTAAAAATTATTATCATGGAAGTGCTTCCATTTTAAGATGATACATGATCGTATGCCCCATCTGAAAATGAATCGAAATAAACTTTGAGTTGATTTTTAAGATTTTCAAAAATTTTAATCAATTTCGAATATGTTAAAAGAATTGTGATTTCGATTGGTTTCCTGATAATCATTGACTTTCCCCAAATGCCCGGGTTGAAATGTTGAATTAATTTTCTCTCTTTTGATTTAAATTATGTGATTAAAATCCCACCAAAATGCAAAATGTTTTGCTCCAAAAGTTGAAAAGTGAGTTTGAGAGGATAAAAAGTGTTTCTTTCTTCTCATTTTCACCTCTTCTCTTTGAAAAAAATTGGAGTTTTCCACTAATTGAAATGATGGTGGTGTCAATTAGAGAGCATAAATTTGAGCATGGGTGACATTATCAATGTCCGAGAGCATATGGAAATCCAGTATGTTCCCAATCTATGTTCTTTCCTTTTAATTTCCATGCTTTTTATTGATTTTCCATGTTTGTTCTCTACTTTTTAGAATTTTTCCATATGTTCTAGCGCCTATGCCAGATATTAGAACACTACCATGATGTCTTTTGGTTCCTATACTAGGGTTTTGAATTGTTTAGGAAACTTTGCAATGAGTCTAGGTGCTTATACAAGTTGTTTGAGTACGTATACCCCTAAATAAGAATTTACAGGACTCGAAAGTGCTTCCATGATGTTTAAGAGAGCCTATGCATGCCTAGTGCATGTTGCAAGGTGAAATGGTGCTTGTGCAAACTAAAAGATCATTTTTTCATGGTTTAGGAAGATTTGTGAATGTTGAGGAACCTCCCAGAAAAGTTTGAGTTACTCTACCTATTGATTAGGTAATAAAACCCAAAATATGCAACTTTGTTTTCTTTGTTGAAATAATGTCGATCCCATTTGCATGATTTGATGAGAAAATCCCTTCGTATGATGCTAAATTGATACAAAATTCAATGATGTCAATCTCAAAATTCATGTTGATGTGTGTTGATGTAACTAAAACTAAGTTGATTAGGTTGATTTGATATTTTTTTCAAGATCTAGAGAAAAAAAATAATTTGATGTGCTCAAGAAGGGAGATATAGGATTGTTGATGATTGGATTGATTAGGTTGTCTGACTTCAGATGATCAACTTGATGCCTTTGATTGATTGATTGTGTTATGATGAAACCAAGTTCCCTTTTGGAAATTGATAATCTGAGGTATCTATCCTTGGCCTTTAGATATGATTTTTGACTTGTCCTCTCATGACAACTATGTGATCAAATTATGTGGAGTAGGATACCTTCTAAATATGTCTCAATTTTGATTAAATCAAGGTTTATTGACCTCTTTAGAAAAGTGGTGGCATTATGACCATAAAAACTTCCACTTACCGATGGGTGAGATGACAATTACACCAAATGATGTTTACAAATTACTGTAGATTCCCATTATGGGTGAGCTTGTTTATTATGAATCTGGTGCAGAGCACCCCTTGAAGACAAGTCCTGAATCCAAGAATGGTCACTTGGTTGATCATTAAACTTTCTTTTGTCTGGGGGAGTATGGTGCAGGAACACACCTAACTCAACCCTTAGCTCTTTATTTCTGGCATGTACTAACTCTAGCCAAGTCAGGAGAGTTTGTGTGGACCTTATAAGATCATTTGTTTATTTTCCCTAAGATGGATATGACTAGGTCAATCCATGTCTAGATATGTTGCTTAGTTGGTTTCCTTTAGTTGTGTGTGTGTGTGTGTGAGGTAGTTTGGAAGCCTCTGGAAATCCAACCAAGGCATTTTGAACCTTTGATAAGATGCTTGGTTAACAGTGCAGTGCCAAGTTAACACTACAGTGCTGAGTTAACACTGATGCCGAGTTAACACTGCAGTGCCGAGTTAACACTGATGCCAAGTTAACACTGATGTTGAGTTAACACTGATGCCAAGTTAACAATGTAGCCGAGTTAACACTACAGCTAGGCCAATACTGAAGTTCAGCTTGCATTACTGTTGCTCGACAATATTCAGTCGTAACAGCCTGTGAAAAGTAGATCTTGTCTTTTATGGACAGTATGGTTAGTGTAACGGTTCCTGAAGAGATTCTTGTGAATGAGTGGACCGTTAGGGTTGTTTTCAATGAGAGGATGGTTACTAATAACATCCCAAGCATTCATTTTGGAGATCTAGAGAGTAGAGATTGAAGAAGAAAAAAGAGAAGCTACAGGAAAGTTAGAGATTTGTAGATTATTGTACTATTTTGTTTTGGTTTCCAGTAATGAGAAGCTGCAGACTGTGTGTCTAGTGGATATCAAGTTTCTTTGTGGTTCCTTTTGCATGCAAGTAGATTAGTTACCTTATTTTCTATTTTGCAAGCTATTAGTTCTTCACCCATTCTGGGTTGTGACCATTAATGGACCCTCAAGGTTCATGAATCCATGGTGAGAATCATGTGTTGGGATGGAACTCGAGAGGAGCCCTTGTACATAGTTTCCTTTTTTGTTTTCTATAGGAGAAGCAACATCAGCAAGTTTGGAGATCTTATCCTAGGTGAGCTTGGAAATAGTCCAGCTAGGGAAGAGAATGAAAACAATGTTAAGAAAACATTGAATAAGCAAGTAGAATGAATCTATTTGTGTAGGTTTAGCAAGAAGAAGATGAAAAGAATTTCGATGGGGACTAAGTCTTGAAGAGGAGGTAAAGTTGAGAGTGGTTTACCTCAGTTTAGGGTTGTGAATACCCTAAGAGATCTAGGAGAATGATCTCAGAGTAGAGCCACGCTAGTTCTGTAGCAGCAACAAGACTTCTGTCCACATCAGAATGGTATCATAGCTCAGAAGATTTTGAGTGTGTAGATGGAAGGTGATCTACACCAGGAAGTGTTGGGTTTGTTTGGTTCTTGTTATGAAGTTCATGGTTGCATGTTGATCCATTAGAGCTGCAGGAGGATAAAGTTGTTCTTACATGTGTGAAGATCTCAATGGAGGTCTTGTTATTGTCTCCATTGAGCATAGAGATAAGGTTGGGTAGAAGGTGCAAGAGAGAAACCACCAAGAGAACGGTGGTCAACATCTTCCAGAATCTTGTGTGGGTAAGATGGAAATATGGAGGTTGTGTGAAGGATCAGGAAGACTAGTAGATAGCGACCAGTATGCACTCCATTAAACAGAGTCACAGTTGAAAGAAGAAGCAGAGGAGGCATCGATCCTTGCAGTTGGTAAAGATAGTCAAGATGTATTTGACAGCAGAAGAGAGAATCATATATGAGGCATATAAAGCCTTTAAAGAATCTGAAAGAAAGAAAAGAGAATAAGTAGAGATAAAGAAGAAGGAAGAAGCAAGAAAGAATGAAGATTTGACAAGAACCCAAGCACAAGAAGAGTTAAGAAACTTAAAGAAAGGGATAGAGGAAAATGAAGCCAAACTACTGGAAACTAAGAGAATGAACCATGCACTCCTAGAACAAGAACTATTGGAAAAAAAACAACAAGATACCAAGGAACTTGTTGAAAACATGAAAAAGTTGCAGACATCGAACAAGAGTGTGTTATGGAGCAGCATGAAGAAGGAATAGAAAATGGAGAAAAGGGTCAGCTGAAGATCCTAGTGGTGGATGCACCATTGAGTTGTCCACTTGAAGGACATACAAAGCAGCCAACTATGGAAGAGAAGAGTGAGTAGTAGATGGTGGTGAATGAACCTAAGTGTGTAAGGGTTCATGAAGATGCCAAGAAGGTGTCAGAGTGTGTTTCTTGTGAAGGCAACAGATATGTGACTGTAGCAAAGAAGCTATTGGAAGAAGTTGGTTGTGATAAGATAGCACAAGTTGTTGAAGGTGCCATGATAGTAAGTCCTCGAGGACTGCATGAGAAAGAAATCTTAGAGGAAGAGTTGGAAGCCATTAGTGAAGAATGGAAAGATAAGTTTGGAGCAGCAACAACATGCCTAGGAAAAAGGCACAAAGAAGATTTGGATACCTTCATGAATGCAACATTGATCTCAGAGGATGGGACTAAGAAAAAAGTTGTAGAAGACTTTGGTCATGAAAAGACCATGGTGACTGAATTTTCTCTCAAGGAAGCAGTGGCAAAGCAAACTTATGTTTTGGTACATGTAGATGTAAGGGAAATTTGGTTTTATAACTCTTTTTTTGTAGCATTGAAAGGGAATCATGTTGATGGCCCTCTAAATGATCGTATTACAAACCTAGAGTTGAATGATATATGGTACAAGTACAAGTTGTTTGGTTATAGGTACAAGAAGTTAAAGGCAAGAGGGTATACTTTTGTTGCAGGGCATCACCAATCAGTGCCTCCAAATTGGAAGAAAAGAAAGAGGTCACCTAATCCATGGGACATGGATTCTTTTCCACCCTCAGAGTATGGTGTAGAGCACCCCATGAAGACAAGTCCTGAATCCAAGAATGGTCACTTGGTTTATCATTAAACTTTCTTTTTTCTGGGGGAGTATGGTGCAGGAGCACACCTAACTCAACCCTTAGCTCTTTATTTCTAGCATGTACTGACTCTAGCCAAGTCAGGAGAGTTTGTGTGGACCTTAGAAGGTCATTTGTTTGTTTTCCCTAAGATGGATATGACTAGGTCAATCCATGTCTAGATAGGTTTCTTAGTTGGTTTCCTTTAGTTGTGTGTGTGTGTGAGGTAGTTTGGAAGCCTCTGGAAATCCAACCAAGGAATTTTGAACCTTTGATAAGCTGCTTGGTTAACACTGCAGTGCCGAGTTAACACTGCAGTGTTGAGTTAACACTGATGCCAAGTTAACATTGCAGTCCCGAGTTAACATTGATGCCGAGTTAACACTACAGCCGAGTTAACACTACAGCTCGACCAATACTGTAGCTCAGATTGAATTACTATTTCTCATCAGTATTCAGTTGTAATGGCCTGTGAAAAGTAGATCTTATCTTTTATGGATAGTATGGTTAATGTAACGATTCCTAAAGAGATTCTAGCGAATGACTGGACCATTAGGGTTGTTTACAATGAGACGATGGTTACTAATAACATCCCAATAATTCAGTTTGGAGATCTAGAGAGTAGAGATTGAAGAAAAAAAAGAAAAGCTACAGGAAAGTTAGAGATCTACAGATTCTTGTACTGTTTTGTTTTTGTTTCTAGTAATGAGAATTTGCAGACTATGTGTTTAGTGGATATCAAGTTTCTTTTTGGTTCCTTTTGCATGCAAGTAGATTAGTTAATTTATTTTCTGTTTTGCAAGCTATTAGTTCTTCACCTATTCTAGGTTGTGACCATTAATGGCCCCTCGAGGTTCTTGAGTCCATGGTGAGAATCATGTGTTGGGATGGAACTCGAGACGAGCTCTTGTACATAGTTTCTTTTTTGTTTTCTATAGGAGAAGCAACAATAGCAAGTTTGGAGATCTTACCCTAGGCGAGCTTGGAAATAGTTTGGCTAGGGAAGAGAATGAAAGCAATGTTAAGAAAACATTGAATAAGAAAGTAGAATGAATCTATTTGTGTAGGTTTAGCAAGAAGAAGATGAAAAGAATTTTGATGGGGACTGAGTCTTGAACAGGAGGTAAAGTTGAGAGTGGTTTACCTCAGTTTAGGGTTGTGAATACCCTAAGAGATCTAGGAGAACGATCTTAGAGTAGAGCCAAGCTGGTTCTGTAGTAGCAAAAAGACTTCTATCCACATCAGAATCTGTATATGATGGAGCTTCATGTAGGTGAGTATTTTGTGATGATGTTATTGGTGATGATATTATTCCCTGACGAAGGATGTGTCTCATATATGCCCCTCTTCCTTTCATCCTTGCAAATTTGATAGTGCGATTCCTGATGCCAAACAGACATAGTCATAGATTCATAGTTGGTTGGGGTAGGATCTTGGAGGATATGATAGCTCAACCCTGAATATTTGTGTGGGGATCTTGTTTGCTTGCTCATATGTATCATGATTTGCATCACGTTGCTTATCATCACAGTGCTGCATTATCTGCAAGAGTAGTTTGATTACTGTTGTGGGCCTGAGAGCATCTTCAAGTGGAAATGCATGTGCTAGATAGGACCCATAGTCGAGGTTATCCCTATGTTTTTTCTTACTAGGGAGTTGTTTTCCAGCCTTGGTTGGGAAAGATGAAGTAGTAGAGGATGTTGGATGACCTAGATGAGGTATGCTGAAGGCCATATCTCAGTTGTGAGGGGTGGACTAAGGATGATTATGAGATGCCATATTTATTCACTTCATGATGGTTCATTGGTTGTACTATCTTTATTGTTGTGAGATTATGCTTTCTAAGAGTTTTCAAATAGTTTGCCCACACTCAAAGTTTACCTCAGGGTTTAGCTCATTATATTTGAGTATAGGCAAAGAGATCATTATGGAGGCCTAGTGTTGATTATAGAGCTATGAGACTTAAGATTCTAGGCCATTGACTGATGTAGTACTATTATCAACAAGATGTTGAGTATGTAGGATCCACTTCTCAGTATACTCAATGGGATAGTCACCATGAGTTTCCTCATTTTATAGATTGCGCATATCAAGTTCCTAATATCGATGATCTAGATTTAGATGATGATGATGATGATGACGATGATGAGAATGGAGGACACTATAGATAGAGATAGGTCAAGGTTCAAGGAGGTAGATATTTTAGTCCTTGAGGTGGCAAAGTGGTTCAAGAATCAACGGGTAGGGTATCAACTAGAAAAGTATCATCAGATAGAGTATCTCATGATGTCAGTAGTAGTGTTATTCATGGTATTGTTCATGGCAGAGGTGGTATGAGACTCACTAAATTTGAGGATGATCATGGTGCTAGACCATCTGGCAGTGGGGTTGGTAGTGGCCAAGTTAGGATGAGGAGTAGAGGAGTTACTATTCCTGAGAGATAGGTTGATAGATAGGTTCCTCACAGGTAGGAAGTTGGTCCTATTTTATCACATGGTTAGACCCATAGATGTCGATGAGAAGGTAGGCATGATGGTCCAATTTTTCCTAATATGTCAGATGTTCCACAGGTTTCAGCGGAAGTTTCTACTCCACCAGTTCCTTCTTTTCCTCATAGCAAGAAGATACAAGCTTTATAGGTAGGTATGTCAGCTATACATGATGAGTTATCTTAGCTCAATTAAGTGTTGTTTTCTTTTATGGCTTGGTTTGGCAGTGATCCTACTTATCTAGTGGTTTTGACTCGGGTTTCTCCTTCAAATACAAGTATAGGTATAGGTATATGGGGTGGTCTGAGATTAGTGTTGCCCTTTACTGATACATTTTGGTAGATGTACATTTCGATATACCTTTGTGATGTACTGGATACCCATTTTGATGATGTCATTAATATTATGATGATATTCTCATACTTGGTGTATTCCTTCGTATGATATCATTGTATATTGGACTTTTGGAGATTTTGATGAGGTGCATGATGAAGTTCTACAAGATTTTATCTGTATTTTTGCACTTTTTCAATGCAATGTTGTATGTATGCCATTTAATGATAATTAAATGATACTAGATGAAATTCTCACTTATATAATGTAATGATGTAGTTTAATTTCTAATGAATTAATGGTTAGTGAATGAATGAATTTTAGATGACTAAGCTATAACAAGGGTGTTTAGTTTAGAATTTAGGAGGAGTAGGAGTTCTAATTAGGCACAACCCCAAGGAAGCAGCGACTATGCATGGAGGAAGGAAGCAGTGACTCTAGAATTCTATCCTTCCACCCTGTTGCGGTAGAAAGAAAATATTTCCATAGCTGGAGGAGATTAGTTAGGGAGGGACTAGACAACTAAACTCTATTCCAGTGCAAAGGAAGGACCATCCAAAGAAAGCACATGTAATGATGCTAACAATGTGATGAATGATATGTTTATGCTTTTATGCTATACACTTTAATGAACTTAATGAAACTAGATGAAATAAAATGGAAATGGACAATGATTCCAATGCAATGCACCCTAAACCTGAATGATGCAAAATGATAATGAAATGAATCTATATAAAAATAAAATATATTTTTTCCAAAGTCCATATACTCTATCTTAAGAATATTTTAATGTAGTAACCATGATCGATTCATCCCCATTTTAAGGAAAGACATATAAGTAAGATTCATTTCTTAGAGAAAATCACCTTAACTAAAAAAATGTAAGGCTAATCTACAAATGAATGCAAGATGCAACTATGGTTGTCACTTATCATTGGATAATGTTGTCTTATTTTTTATCATTGAGCTTTTTGGAACTTGAAGTTGGTACAACCCACACTAGTTAGATTTCAAAACCGTGATGATCTAAATACCTCCTTCCTTCGGATTTCAAATAATGAAGCTGATACAACTCTCACTAGTTTGACCATGGGAGTATGAATATGACTTTCATTGGATTCAATTTTGCAAGTGGATTTTGACATTAAGATATGGAAGATCTAAACGGTCAAGGTGTTCATTTGCATAAATAGACAGAGATTTGATTCCTTCAATATCCAAATTTCCTTGATGATTCTTTGATGATCATTTCATTAGACGAATTTACATACTTCAATGAATCAATCTTACAAGAAGACACACAAAAATCCAGAAAAAATATCATGCCTCCATCAATGCTTATCTAATCAAAGACATCAATAATTTTCTAAAATGACATGATTCCAAAAATCAAGTAACACCCCAAAATAACATGGATTTTGTTTGTGGATCCATATTTCATAAGAACTTTAACCATTTTGATCTTTATTCATGTTTTTAATCTTGATTAAGGCTTGATCAAATTTGATGTTACAAATTGTTGTGATGTTGAATCTTGATCAAATTGAAATGTTAACATTTTATATGAATCAAAGGGTTCAAGTGTCATGATTTTGGTTTGATGCAACGATTTGTGTCAATTGGGTCTATCTTGATAGCTCACTAATTTTGGAATGTGCTCCCTGATGAACAATAACTGATTGAATGTTTGATGATGTTAAGTTGATGATAACCAAGTTGTAGAAAGTCAGTGCAAGACATTAAATCAATTAATGTATTATATTTTTTATTGATTTCAAATTGATATCATATGATTGGTTATATACATAGTGTCAAAGACTTTAAAGAACTAGAGAGATAAAGGTTATTCTTTCAGTAATGCATAAAATTTCAGTATGCACTAAGTGACAACAAACATTGACGGAAAGAGAAACCCAAGAGGAAAGTCATAGTGATACCCGAGCAAGAATTACCAACGTGCAGAATCACAGTGTTACCCGACGAACAGACAACCCTGATAGATAGAGATGCCTGAGGACAACTGAAGTCAAGAACGAATCTAACAAAGAGTTAAACACTGAAAAAAACTGAAGTTCAAAAATGACAAAAGGCTTAGCTGGCAAGAGCTAAATATGGATTTAATTGGTTGATAACATTGTTTTCATCGACAAGTTAAAATATAGAGATAAGAAGAGTTTTAAAGCTATTTTATTCCAGTTGTCTAAGAGAAATCTACAGGATAAAACTGAAGTAAAGCTTTAAAGCAAGAAAGGCGAGAATTGCGGATCACGCCAAGATAAGAAAGTAAAGGACTTAGAAATGGTGAAATCATATATTAAAGAGACAAGATAATTCATTATGAATTAGGGGTGAATAGAGAAGAGGATGATAGAGAGATACTAGTGAAGAATGACTTCATACACTCCTGATCAATCAAGCTAGAGAATAGAGCTAAAGATTTCTGCGGACGCCAAGCAATAGAGAAGCATGACATCACCGAGAAGAAAGAAGTGGAGAAAAGGTATTGAAAGGAAACATTGATTAGAAAGGTATTATGAGCTTACAATAGATCTGAACATCTACAAAGTATAGTTATTTATATCAACATATCATATACTATTTCAATTTAACCATTGATTCAGAAGGTCTCTTAACCGAGCAGGATCTAACAATCCTTTATATATTGATATACATCCCAAGGAGTATCTAAAGGTTAAATCATGAAGATAGCATAGTGAAATGCCAGATATCAAGTGATTAACTGTTAGTGATAAATACTCTAACAAGGTCGCACTTAACAATGTGTTTGTAACCTTTAATAAGGTTGACACTTCAGAAGAGTGAAAATTTTTGGTTACCGGTCCCAAGTGGTTTTTCCCTTAACAAGGTTTCCACATTAAAAATCTATGTGTCAAATGTGTTTATGAGTCATTGCTTTCATGTTTTTCTTTACACATTACTAAAACAATATTGATCAGTATACACTAAGTAATTTACTCTATTTTGGTAAATGATAGACTGTTATTTGGTAAAGCTTAAGAATAAGGTTTAATAGTGAACTCCGAGCAGTAGTTATTTGATAAGATAATATAAAGGCATACATCTTGTAGGACTGAAGATAAATAGAGGCTTATAATTGTGGTAATAAATTTTTGGATTAATTTATTATGTTGTTGAGGCCACTGATTCACCCCCCCTCTCATTTATTCTAACAATTGGTATTAGATCTTGTGTTCTTAGAAGGAAGGTTTCAAGACCTAAGAAAAATATCACAAGATGAGAAAATGGGATGTGCCTAAGTTGAACAAGGACAACTTTTCATCATGGAAAATCAAGATAAGACCACCGATCAGGTATTGGAAATGATGTCACTCAATACTTGGATACTAAACATGTGTTTCCTACAGGACCACACACAATCAATCAATTAAGAGAAAAGCATGAGCATAATTCTATGATGATAGAACTTGCTTCCTCACTCTCCGATGCTAAATTTGAAGATGTGAAAACATGCACCTCTGCAAAGAAAATGTGGGACAAATTGAAGCTAGTGCATGGAGGAGATGCTAATGTACTAAGAGCTAAGGCATAAATCCTAAGAGGTAAATTTGATGACCTAAGAATGAGAGAAGGATAAAATATCACTTAGTACAACTGCAGAATAAAAGAGGTAGTCACTACTATCTGACGAGTTGGAGGTGTACTTGAAGAAGAAATAGTGGTAAGTAAAATCCTAAGAACCTTACTGCTTGTTTATGTTATTAGAGTATCTGCTATACAAGAAATGAGGGCAGTAGAAAATAACAATGTCACTCTAGATAGTTTTGTTGGTAGACTGATTTCATTTGAGATGAATAAATTTGACAATAGTGTCTAACCATCTATTGAGTCTGCATTCAAATCTTCTTTGAAAATAGGTAACTCAAGTCATAAACACACTATGAGAAATAATAGTGAAATTGATAGTGATGACCAAGATCTTGATGAGATTGAAGCACTAATGGCTAGAATATTGCAGAGGGGCAAAGGTAGATACAAAGGTAAATTACCACTTGTATGTTTTAATTGTAAAGAGATTGGACACTTTGATGCTAGATGTCCTAACAAAAGAAAAGATGATAGAAGTAATGACAAATCATATGAAAAGATGTTTGACAGAAGTGACAACAGAGATTACCGAAGCAACTAACAATCTAATAGAAGAGATACTTGAGACTACAAGGAAAAAGGGAAGAAAACTTGTTACCTAGCTTAGAACAGAGATGGAGATACTGACACTGAATCCGATGAGGATATTGAGATGGTATTTGTGGCCATGAAGGATGATTCAGAAGAAGAGGAAAGGTATGTTGAAACAACACTCATATCTAACTTTAGTAAGAATGATGTATGGATTATAGATAGTGGCTGCACTCACCACATGACCAATGATAAAGAAAAGTTTGAAACTTTTGAGTATTTCAATGGTGGATCAGTAAGAATGGGTAATGACTCACTTTGTTCAGTTGAAGGTAAAGGAACCATAATGTTGAATAATATGATCAGATGTGAAAATGCATACTAGGTAAAAGGACAACTATAATCTATTTAGTGTTTCACAGTTGAATAACATAGGTCACTGAGTTGGATTTGAGAACAAAAAGGCAAAGATCTTTAATGAATCAGGAAGGTTGATCGGAACTGGTGAACAGACAAAAGGTAACCAATTCTATCTTGATGATATTAACATCACTTGTTTAATGGCTAGAAATGAAGACATATGGTTGTGGTATAAAAGATTGTGTCATGTGAATTTTGACAACATGATTAAGATAAGCAATAAAAGGAAGGCAAGAGGCTTACCGAGTATGTCAAATCTTGAGCATATCATGTGTAAGAATTGTCAAAAAGGTAAAATGACAAAGTCTAGTTTCAAGAGAAAAACCCATACATCTAATGTTATTCTAGAATTAGTCCATACTATTCTATGTAGACCAATGAGGATAACAAGTTACTATGGTGATAGATATTTCATTCTCTTTGTTGATGATTAGTCTAGACTGATGATAGTTATGTTATTAAAAGAGAAATCAGAAGAATTCAAGATGTTTAAATGGTATAAAGCTATTGTAGAAAAAAAAAAGTGGTAAAAAACTGAAATGCTTAAGATCAGATAGAGGAGGAGAATTTATTTCTGATGAATTCACTAACTTTTGCAATGAGCATGGAATTAAAAGACAGGTTTCTGCACCAAGAACACCAAAACAAAATGGGGTTGTTGAAAGAAGAAATATATCCATTGTTGATTGTGCAAGAACACTGATGATTGAGAAAAAAATCACTCAAACATTCTGGAGGGAAGTCGTTAGTACTGCTGTATACACATTGAACAAAGTACAATTGAAGAAAGATGAAAAAGACACCCTATGAGATATGGTATGGATACACACCCAGTGTAAGTTACTTTAGAATTTTTGGTAGTCAATGTTATATTTTGAAAGATGATAGAAATGGAAAGCTTGACTGCAAAAGTGAAGAAGGAATCTTTCTAGGGTATTCCACCAAGAGCAAGGCTTATAAATGTCTTATCAAGTCCTCTAACAAAATCATTGAAAGTGCAAATGTCATAATAGATGAATATGCAGAGAAAAATGATGAGGAAAGTAGAAAAGAACTAGAAGACTACAATAGGTTTGTTTATAATGAAGAGCCCGATACTTTGCCCGAGCAATAGTGTATCACTCCCGAGCAATAGAACATTGCACCTGAGCATCATACCGCAAATACCAAAAATCAGGAAATTGCTCAAAATAATGTTCCGAGTGATGGAGATTAGAATTACAACCAAGATGATGATCATAATGATGAACAAAGAGCTGAATTGATACTTGCCAAGTATGTCAGAATACATCATCCACAAAACCACATCATAAGAGACAAGAAGGCTATAATGAGAACAAGAAGTAAGTCACTAAACACTAGATGTTTAATTTGTGATTTTAAGCCTAAATTTATTAATGTTGCACTTGGAAATGAAGAATGGGTTAGTGCTATGAATGAAGAAATAGAACAGATTGAGAAGAACAGAACATGGACATTAGTACCTAGATTAGATGACAAGAATGTCATTGGTACCAAATGGATATTCAGAAACAAACTAAATGAGAATGGATAAGTCGCATGGAAAAAAGAAAGATTAGTATGCAATGGGTATGCACAAGAAGAAAGTATTGACTATGGAGAAACCTTTGCACCTGTTGCTATACTAGGAGTAATAATATTACTTACTTATACTGCATTCAAAGGATTCAAGGTATACCAAATGGATGTCAAATCTGCATTCCTAAATGGAATACTAGAAGAAGAGGTATTCATTGAACAAACAGAAGGGTTTGTTGATCCTAACAAGAGAAATATGGTTTGTAGACTACACAAAGCTTTGTATAGATTGAAACAAGCACCTAGAGCCTGGTATGAAAGAGTTCACTCCTATCTCATAAGTATTGGATTTGTAGGAACAAGTGAAAATAACAATTTATATTTAAAAGAAGACACTGATGATAACATTTTGATTTCTGAAATATTTGTTGATGATATCATATTTGGGGGTAATGATATGTTATGCAAATAATTTTCTAATAAAATGAGAAAAGAGTTTGAGATGTCAATGTTTAGGGAGATCAAATTCTTTCTTGGTCTACAGATTCTTCAACAGGATGTAGGCATATATATCACACAATCCAAATAAATCAAGGAAGTGATGAAGATATTCAAGATGGAAGATTCCAAGCCAGTTGGAACACCTATGGCAACCGAATGCAAGCTGACAAAAGAAGACAAGCCAAACAAGGTAAATCAGACCTTGTATAGATCAATGATTGGAAAACTAATGTATGTTGTTCATACTAGACCAGATATAGCACATACAGTTGGAATAGTTGAAAGATTCTCTATTAATCCCAAAGAATCACACATGATTGCTGTCAAGAGAATTCTAAGATATCTAACGAATACCAAACACTATGGCTTATGGAATAAAAGAGAAGGCAAATTTGAGATTCAAGTCTATATAGATGTTGATTGGGCTGGAAACTTAGATGAAAAAAAGAGAAAAACTCAAGGAGCATTCTTCATGGGTGATAGACTTGTCACATGGATAAGTAAGAAGCAAGGATGCATCTCACAATCTACTGCAGAAGCAAAATATGTGCCTACTGCTGCAAACTGCTCTAACATTGCATGGATCAAAAAGTTACTGGAAGGTATGAATTTGAAAATTCTTGAACTAGTGATTATCTACTGTGATAATACCAGTGCATTAAGCATTTCTAAGAATCTTGTCATGCATGCTAAGAATAAGCATATTGCAATCAAGTATTATTACTTAAGAGAACAAGTGCAAGAGAAATAAGTGATACTAGAATATGTTCAATCCAAGGAACAATTAGCTAACATATTCACAAAGCCATTGCCTAAAGATACATTTGAGTACCTAAGAATGAGACTAGCGGTCCGACCCTTGTCTATTGGTTAGTAAGATGACTAGGAGGCTACATCAGCCTACACACAATCAAAATATCATTCATGTTGATGCAAGCAAAGAGATGGACTGTAAAGATACATCAGTACATAGAAAGGTACATATCTACACCGAACACCAAAGTCATTCTATTGCTGATGGATAGGGAAATTCAAGGAGTATATTATAAAAAGGAGGAAGGATATAACTTAGGCATTATTGTCAAAGAGAGAGAATAGCTAGATGGGAGAGATGCCTTGAGATGACTTAAGAGAGATGTAACCTATGAGGGAGAGAATATCCAAAGGGAGAGATTACATATGAAATATCCATCATGAATGTCAAAAGGAAGAGAAGTGTCCTAAGAGAGAGATGAATTAAGGGAGAGAGTATTTTATATTGTTGTCAAATGAAAAAGAGATGATCAATGATAGGAACAGTCAAAGAGAGAGACAACATCAAAGAAGAGATTCTACAACACAGGGGAAAATAGAATCAGAAGCTACTACATCTATCCAGTGAAGGGATTAAAGATTAAAGAAAGCACTCGACAAGAAACAAATCTAAGCTAGAAGAGATTACCAAGAGCCAAAAATCTATATTGGTTATAGTACAATAAATTTGGTAGATTGATGAACTACAACTGATATATTTCATATTGTATTAGTATTAATGTAGTGTGTTGCCATCAATGCCAAAGGGAGAGATTGATGAATAATAACTGATTGAATGTTTGAAGATGTTAAGTTGATGATCACTAAGCTGCAGAAAGTTGATGCAAGACATTAAATTAGTTAATGTATTGTATTTTCATTGATTTTGTATCATCTTAAAATGGAATCACTTCCATTTGGATGAGTTTAGCACCCTTGTTTAGTATGTTTGCATAATAGATTTGCATTTTTACATGTTTAGGTGAAATTAGGGTTAGGATCTTATGGATCCTCCTAGATTTTTTCTCTCCATGGCTCTTATTTATAGGTAGGACCTATGTATTGGTCCTCCTAGGCCTCATATTACTCTCTCTCTAGGCCTTTTAGGCCTTCTTAACACTCTGACTCATTCCCCCACCTTCCTAGGTGCCCGATTGACCTGGGAGCCTTTCTGTCACATCCTGTTGACCTGCCTGAAAAATCAGGATAGGGCCAAGGTCAACCCTATCCTAGGATAAGGCTGAGGTCAACCCCATCCCCCAACAAGTGTTGGTTCTCATTTCTAGATCTGGAGCTTATCGGGGTCTGAAACTTGAAATAGGTCCCCGGGTTCGGATGTGGAAGTGTTTTCTCTGATATTTGAATTAGTATGTTTTCTCCTTAGTTGGAAAATGTGATTGGACCATGATTCAAGGTGAAATTTGAATTTGGATCCATCGCATTGCCCTAGGAGACCTATATTGAAATCTCTATATAAACACTCTTTTTCCTTCATTTGATCATGAAAATGAAATCGGGAGATTACATGATGGAATGATGAGGCAAGCAAGTAAGAGGATGATATAGAAGGACAAGCTAGGAGGACATATCATCATCTCCAATCAAAGCATTCTTCAAAGAAAAGTTATTGTAGATCTTCATTGAAGCAAGAAGGCTTTCTTTTTAGATCTACCATCTTCAACATTCAAGCATTCAAAGGACATAATCATGGGGTAGCAATTACAGATTGTGAGTTGATAGGAATAATTTAACCTTTGGGGCTTGGTATGCTTTCTTTATCATCTTCAAATCTATTCATTTCTTTCTCATTTCCATGTTATGTTAGGATTGTTAATCTAGAAGATTAGATCTTGATATTGCATGTTCAAAAGACTCTTTCCAAAGAGCAACACACACACAATATACATTTTATATACTCGACTATTCGTGGAGGTGGAAATCACCAAAATGGGGGTTTGACTAAGGCAAAACCCTATATAGCCACCCCAAAACCCCCTTTTTAGATATTTGTAGGTGCAGGACAGAGGATTTGAGGCCAGATCTAGATACCCTTTTCGAATTTCTTTCGGACTGTGCGAACAGAGACGCTTTCAGAGTTGAGCAGATCGAGTTGGCAAAAGTGGTACAGGGTCAACCTTTTTCATAAGATAACATTGGAATGGAAAAATATTTCTGGGTTTTGTCCATCTCTGTGCTCCAATTTGGTATCAACTGTCAGCATCTCCAGAAATAGTCTACAAAACTTAGAAAATGAGTTTTTCCAGATTTGCTATGTCATGAGGTAGGCATCTTATCACATCATTCTTTACATGCTCTTTTCCATCCTTTTGATCAATATAGTTAAACTTAATATCCTGAATTTGGACATAGGATTTCCCTTCATTATACAAATCTTATTTAGGAGATCTAGGGCATTCAAACACCCTCCAAATTTAGATCTTACATTTTGGTGAACCCGCGATAGACAACTTTTTCTTTTTGGTGTTAGATTTACATTTCATATTAGATCTTGCATGAACATAGAAATAGATTTCTTTTTTTTTTCTTGCATTGATATTTCACAAAAATATATAAAAATTATAAAATTACCTTTAAAAAAAAAAAATACAAAAACATTTACATTTTTCATGCTTGTAGTACTTCCTTGTGTTCAACATGTATGATTTTTGTTTTGAATACTTTGATGAGGATTTTGTGGTACAAAATGATAGATCCCTTAATGAGGTACATGGAAGTGAGAATGCAAATGGTTTGAATGAGATCCCCATGGTTTCTATTCCTATTTCATCCTCCTCCACATCTTCTTCAATTGACCTTTACCATAGGATATATGCATGGTTACCTTCATATTCCTCTATTTGAAACATTGAGAAACCTAAGACACTCTTTCCTAAACCTTTGATGATAGTAAAAGGGTGTCCTCTGATGATTATTAAGGGTAAACCTAGAGACCCTTTGGATTTCTTTGATAACACGGATTCTGTTTCTCATGCTTACCGCACACGGAATAATCCTCAACCTACTGTCCTAGAAACTTTACCTCCTTCTCAACCCATGCTTCCTCCAGCACCTAGGTTACCTTCTTCCTTTAAGGAATATGACTTAGTGGAATAGTTACACGCTACTCCGGCTAAGATCTCTTTATGGGAATTACTTCAAACTTCTCCTACATATCATGAGGC
>MU223387.1:165752-178860 GCA_018584345.1 Thuja plicata
ATTCACCCATGCTAATCTAATCCTAATCCTAAATTCTTCTCTAACCCACCTCCTAATGTTGTCACATTCCATTAAGGAATACTTAGCAACTCAACCCACTTGAGAAAGTCCACTTTCTCAAGCTTGATCTCCTTAAGGTCCACTTTCTCAAGCCATCCTCTTACATCCTTCCTTGCCTTTTTAAGGCTTTCATTAATGACTTATTAATGAAGATGCCTTAAGCCTATGTCTCTCCCATGCCTTATTAATGCCTTGGGAATTAATGACTCTGACATCTTCATTTATGAGTCTTCTAATTCATAAATGAACCTTGTCCCCCCTCTCTCTCTCTCTCCCATTCTTCTATAAATAGAAGCTTATTTTGAGAGAAAATAATCCTTCACATTTAGATCAAAATTACATTGTTATGCTATTGAATTCATCTTAGAATCATATTCCACTCTTTATCTCATGCTAGTTCATTGTTTTAAATCCATCTTTTAAAGCTAGATTACATGCTTTTTCATCTTTTTAGCTTAAATTTGAATTAAATCCTTCATGCTAGAATAGTATTGGTCACTGATTTATAGCATATTCTGAGGGCTAGTATGTTATGAATTACACTCTTTCTAGTTAGAAGGCAATAGGTCATTTTTAGTGGGTTTTACATGCTTTTCTAACCCTTTTGGACTAATATAATGACTTATTGAGTGTTTGTGTTGTTCTCAACAGGGTCCTGAATACACATGCACATTTCTGGCACCCACCGTGGGGCTCAAATTTCAATTTAGCCTCATTTTCTAGCACTTTTTTGGCAATTTGCAGGCTCAGGAATTGGACACAGAATCGCATTTAATCTTGCAGGCTCGCATCCTGGATACACCCTCGCATCGTGTATATTTTGGATCGCATCCAGGATTTCCCGGATCATATCTAGTTTTGGCTCATATTGGGTCAGCAAGGGCTCATATCCAGAGAATAGGATCGTATCCTGGATACTATATCGCATATGGTGAAAATTTAGGATCGTATCTAGTTTTAAAGCTTGTCCATTTAATTTCTCTAATCCTAACAAGTTTGACAAGTTGTGCTTTTTGTATTTTGCAGCTTAACAAGTGTTTGCAAGTGCTTTTTGGCGGTTTTCATGGAGTCAAAATTAAAAGGATACTAATGTGGTTTTTACAGGTTACCAAACCCCCTCCGTCTTGACTTCTATTTATCTACTTTTTAAACAGTTAAGACCATTTCTCCACACTTGCTAAAACAACCAGATAATATGCTTTTTTCCTCTTGAGGAAAATCAGAAAGTCAGATGTTGTTTTATCATTTGTGATGAAATTGGGGGTAACTGAACAAGCAGACAAACTGTTTAATTCATTTTGGGGATATAAATTGAACTAACACAAAGCACTAAATATGTGGATTCAATGAGCAAACACATTGTTTAATTGCTTTTCGATCAGTAATTGAACAACTCAAACTCATTAAATCATTGTGGTAATTGAACAAGACAAATTTCAATTTTTTTCAAAGATTTATGTTTTCTTTAAAATAGGAACACTTAAAACAAGCTCAACATAGCTTGGGGGAAAGGACCTTGTTTATAGTGCTTGAGGAGAAAATGACATGGACTAGGAGAGTATGCTCTTCTTCTTTTGAAGAATCAGAAATCTAGAACTCCTAAGCTCACCAATCCTGGTTACCAATCTTTTTTAATAGTAGAGGGCCTGCTGGTTGAGGAACAAATCTCCCAGGAATGATCCAAGTGAGGACAGGTCTTACGCTGACCCTTCCAACTCACTATAAATAGTTGCTTCCTTGTAGGCAAAAGTCTTGAAAGACGGAACTGGTTTTGTTCTTGGAATTTTGACATCATTCCTTAAACATATCAGGGTATATATAGAGCGGAGCCGCTTGAATCTTGCTTGTGAGACTATATATATTCAGGTACTCATAGGGCTATACACCTCAATTTTTCCTTGTGCAATTCTATGGGGGATAGTTTCGAACGGATTGCCCAATAATCTACAACACATTCAACTGAAAGAATTCCTGATTCATCCCTGAAAGGGTGATAATCTTTGTGCAAGGCAAAAAGTAATTGCCCCAAGACACTTGTCATATCGTGCCCTTACTTGCATTTGGAGTCGGCTAATACAACATCATGACTAGAGCCATTGTGTGCTTGGTGATGGCTGTATTATGATTAACATTTGAGTGTGTACCTAAGTCAACGAGCAAAGATTTTCATCCTCCACCTAGAGAATAGGAAAAGATGTGTGTTTGATTCATCCCTATAACAATGCAAAACTGTCTGATATGTCAGAAAGATCACTAAAAAGATAAGCTCCTCACAACAGTCAATAAATTTCATACCCTAGAGTACAAGTGTTTTTCACACCCTATAATACCTCTTGATGCAATTTAGAAACAAACAACTTCACATTCCTCAAAAGAAATTTTTTTAAAATGGACTAAAACTAACAAAACCATTATAAAATCACATCCCATTTTTCCTGAGTCGTATCTGGTATTTAGGATCATATCTGGTGCATTGGATCGTATTTGGTCAAACATATAGTCGTATCCAATTTTTTAGGATCGCATCCAAGATTTAGGATCGCATCTGGTTCTGTTAGAGGATCGTATCTAGGAGCTTGCATTCAGGACAATGGGCATTTCTAGAAGCTTTTCCTAGGAAGTCTTAGTTGTTTTAGCCTTTTTTCTCTTTGGCTGGTCCTTGTTGTCTCTTCTGGTCTCCCTGCTGTTATTTTTAAAAAAAATTTAAAACATCTACCTTGCATGCTCAGTCAGTCTTTCATGATCAGTTCAATATGTGTGGTCTACCCATTCTCTATCAACAACTTGGTTCCCAGCTCACTATCAGGGAATTATAACCCTCTGACACTGGAATCATTTACATCCACCAACAAACAAACAGTTACTTCTACTTAGACACACCCACTTGAATGATCTGGAATCCTTGCTTGCACTATTGGGAACCGTTGACAAAGTTGAGAAACCAACTTCATGGTTAACACGAGATGAAACAAGTACACAATCGAAGGATCAAAAGTGCCTCCTAAAAAATCACACTTCCAAGGAGAAACATCTCGCAATTCCCTATTTGATCTTGATTCACCTCAAATGGGTAGCAACACTAACGATTGGAGTAAGGCCTTTGAGGGTTATGATGATGGAAAACAAGCACAATTTGTAGGCACAGAAGAGGAAGAAAGACCTAGGTTTGAATGTAATCCGTTTGGGTTAGATAGTGATGAAGAGATCCCTAAAGATGAATATGAAAAGCTTAAACAAAGTAAAAGAGTCCACAAGCTATTGGAACGAATAATTGGGGATGACAAGGAAAAATAATTCCTCCATTTAGCATCCACGGGTGTCAAATTACCCCAGGATTACGATGTGAATGATCTCAAAGAAAAGGAGGTACCAAACCCCATATCCATCCTTACTAAACAGCTCAATCAAATGCAAATAAAGCTCACAAACCTCAAACAAGAGAAGGACAAACCAAAAACAAAATACTCTTTGGATGCCATTTGTATATTTCATTTCGACAAAAGTATCACTATGGTCCCATTTCCTCCTAATGTGACAAGACCAAAATATTACAAGTACACAGGGGAAACCGATCCACATGACCATGTGAGAGAATTTTGTGCTCTTAGCATTGAGTACATGCACAAACACACTTACCTCATGCGACTGTTTCTAGGAAGTCTAGGAGGAAATGCCATGGAGTGGTTTTCAAAATTGAATCCTAAAGTCAAAACATTCAAGGAGTTAATGCAATGATTCATTCAGCTTTACTCCTACAACATTCAACATGACGTTACCATGATGGATCTATGTAACACCAAGCAAAAAATGGGAGAATCCTTTACACACTTCCTACAAAGATGGAGGAAGATCTTTGCACGATATTCAAGAGTCATCCCTGAAACAAAAAAGATGGAGATCTTTGTTAATAATCTCATACCTGAATTGAGCTATGCTCTACAAATGCAAGATTCTCCTAGCTTCGATAGGATGATTAAGAATGCTCTTCATATCAAAGAAGTTATGGTAAAAAAGGGGGATATTATCCTACAAAATGAAAACAAAGGCAGTAGCTCCAATTCTAAGCTTAAATGGTGGAAACAAAATAAAAATGTTGTCAATGATAGAGTGGTTGATGCTTCTAACATTAATTCCAAAACCAAAGCATTCAATCTTACCAATGGTATGCAAGCAAGTAAGGAGGCTAAAATAACACCTCCCATTCCCAAAGCTAACAATGATAATGACAAGGGATGAACATGGAATTCAAAACCTCAAATAACATTCACACCTTTGGGAGAACCTCTTGAGACCATCTTAAAGACATTGGTGGATAACAAAGTCCGTACAATTCTCAATTTTAAACCTTGGGAACCAATTGTCAAACCTAGATGGTGGGATGATAACTCTTACTGTGTCTTCTACAAAAAAAAGGGACACAAGACAAATAATTGTCTCAAGCTCAAGCACGTTATCCAAGACCTCATCGAAGGGGGTAAGATCAAGGTGGATGGACACACTAAGAATGAAGATCACACAACATTTAAAAAACCTTTTCCCAATTACAATCAAGGAGAAACATCCAAAGGGAAAGATAATGAGGTAAACTACACCTATTCCAAAAATCACAATGTGATCAATATGCTCAGCATTAAAAATGAATCTGTCAACATGGTCACCATCAAAGGAGCCTCATCCTCTACAAATGCTGTAACCCAGAGCCAAGCACAGGTTACAATCAAGGGACCTCCAAAATTGACATCCACACCCAAGGTTCCTATTATCACTATTCCTAAACCAGGAGAAAAACATGTGGTCACTTTCCCTGGAGAAAAATATGACTTGGTGGACCAATTGTAAAGAACTGCTACCAAAATTTCCATCTTCAAATTAATCAAAATATCCATGGTGCATAGAGAAATCCTAAAACAAGCTCTACATACTGCTAATGTTCCAAAGGATATAGATATAGACAAATTCCAAGTGATGGTCAATCACATCTCAACACCACATTACCTCTCCTTTTCTGACGAGGATGACAAGTCATTGACCCATCCACACAATCAACCCCTCCATATCGAAGTTCTTATTCATAAATCCCATGTTAGATGTGTGTTGATAGATGGAGGTGCCAGATTAAATATCTATACACTGGATCTTGTTAGGAGGATAGGCCTTTCAGAGCAAATAATTGAATCTAGAAATAAAATAACCATCAAAGCATATGACGAGGAAGAAAGATCCTCCCGAGGTATTATTTGTCTACCCATCAGAGTTGGACCAATTGAAAGGGATGTTATATGTCAAGTTTTGGATCTACCACTAGCCTACAACATTCTACTAGGGAGACCATGGATCCATGAGATGCAAGCTATAGCGTTCACTTATCATCAATGCATCAAGTTCCCACATAATGGGATAGAGGTGACAATTCCTACAGATGCCAACTACACTTGCAGTAATATTAAAGTAGGTAGCATGATCCCACACAACAAGGAGGCTATGGACACAGTTACTCCTGAAACTACCAAAGACATGGTCATGAAGGGCTTTAGAAAAACATTGAAACTTCAAGAAATAGGTATGGGAGAATACAAGTTGGACCTAACTCCCTCCCTGACAGAGCTTCCAGTATCGCCAAGATCCTATGGAAAACCATCATCAACATTCACATCGCTCGTAGTTTAGGAACTAGAAGTACACAAGGCTACTGGTATGATAAAGGCATCCACGTCTTCTTCAGATAACATAGAAGAATAGGCAGTCTCGAATTGGATTTACAAAGAAGATCCAGTGGACTCTGAGGTCAAACATGTAAAGATATCTCCAGAAAAATATGGAAAGGGATATGATTTCCTCAATCAAATGGGATACAAAGGAAAAGGACCTCTAAATGACATAGGACGGGGGATCATTGAACTCATACCCATGGAGTTTTGCCTCAACAGAGATAAAACAAGATTGGCCTTTAATACTCAATCCAACAAACCTACTTCAAAGCAAAGTCCACCTTCTGAAGCAGAGAGTGATAAAACAAATGAAATAGTATTAGAACCATGGCTTTATGAGAGATTGCTACATATTGGTATAGAGAATCCTAAATATCAAGGAGAACACTACATACCTAGTTTTGAGGCACCACAGGATCTTCATACTCCTTTGCTAGAACAACCGCCCATTCAAGAGGTAGGAGACACCATAGCTATAATTACTCAAGAGGAACCCTGGCCATAGAATTTACATCCTAACTGGGGGCAATTGGTCACCATTACACATGTCCTAGATCTACCTCACTTTGATCTACAAGTAGCTAACCGAGTCCATCAAATAAAAATTGCTGAATATTTGAATAGATCTGATGATGATGTCATAGACTCTCATGACTATGAGTATGATCGGTTATCTATTGCTTCTAAATAAATTGGGATAGACACGATTCACATGTTTGCAGCTTTCGCAGCTCCTAGTAGATGACCTAACATCCCTTTCAATGACACTGATCCTCCTGAAGTAGAAGAATAGTTCCTTCCTCCAATCATTGATGGAGACATTGGTGAATACATAACTCTATGAGAATTTGATAGGCTACAAGAAAGAAGCCTCCTTTTACAAAGAGATGATGATGAGTTATCTATTGATGAGTCGCTAGAGTTCAATCAATATAACTGACAATGACCCTTTTAACAATGATCTTGCTCTTATAGATATAAACATCGAAGATATTAACTTAATAGACCATGTCATGTTGGTTAATAGTTTTGATGCTAACACGATGCTATCCTTCTCAGAATCTGACTCCCTAAAATTGGTACTTCCAGACCTAATTGATTAGACTAAAACAGATCCTACATCTATGCTTGACTTTCCCAATTACCACTCCCTAGCTTGTTACCTTAATGCTTGTGAACCTCACCCTTCTTCCACCAATGCAAGGATCGAGAACATGTCATAGGAGGATATCAAGTTTCTTAGTCACAAATTGAAAAATAAAAAGAAAAAGCAGACTGATGGTGAAAACCACTCTGTGGCAGTATTAGATCCCAAAATAGTAAATAAAAAAGATGTATCTGATGGTGAAAACCTCTTAGAGGTTCCAAAGGATGAGACTCTTGATATCCTCCCTGAACACTTTCAGGAAAGATCTTTGGTATTAATTGAACCAACACAGCCAGTGAACTTGGGCACGGTGGAAGATCCTCAGATAGTTCATCTAGCACAATCCCTATCAGAAGAAGAGGAGGAAAAATTCATAGAATTCTTGAAGGAGAAAAAGATCAACCTTGCCTGGTCCTACACTGATATGTGAGGGCTAGATCCCAATCTCATTATGCACCACTTATCTATAGCTCCCGGGATCAAGCCCGTGAAACAAAAACTCAGAAAAATGCATCCTCATGTTGCATTACTGGTGAAAGCAGAATTGGAAAAATTATTAAAAGCTAGATTCATTCGAGTCATCACCTATGCAGCATGGATCTCCAATGTGGTCCTTGTTTCTAAATCTAATAAATCTATTAGGATCTGTATGGATTTCAGAGACCTCAACAAAGCATGTCCGAAGGATGACTTCCCTCTACCAAATATTGACATGATCATAGACCTTACAGCTGGCTGCCAGATGTATTCCTTAATGGATGGATTCTTGGGTTATAATCAAATCAAGATCACCCCTGAGGACTAAGAGAAAACTACATTCACATGTGCATGGGGGACATTTTGCTGGAACGTCATGCCATTTGGGCTAAAGAATGCTGGAGAAATATATCAAAGAGCTATGACAACCATATTCCATTACATGATGCACAAAAACATGGAAGACTATGTCGATGACACACTGGCTAAATCCAAAGAAAGAGGTACTCATATTGCTAATTTAAGAAAGATATTAGATCAAATGGAACAGTTCCAACTCAGGCTCAATCCAAAGAAATGTGCCTTTGGGGTTCAATTAGGTAAGCTCCTAGGATTCATAATATCGGCGAAGGGAATCGAGGTAGATCTAGCAAAGGTAAAATCTATTCTAGAAATGACTCCTCCATGTAATATTAGTCAAATGAGGACACTACAAGGGAGAGTTTAGTCTATCAGGAGATTTATGTCCCAACTTGCAGATAAGGAACAACCCATTACTAAGATACTACATAAAGGGGTTACATTCAACTGGGATGAACACTGTGAAGCCAACTTCAAATAATTAAAGGCATACCTAGCTTCACCACCTATTCTTATGGCACCTATTCATGGAAAAAAATTTCTCCTATACATTTTAGCTACAGCTACATCACTAGGAGTTTTACTGGCACAAGAGGATGAAACAAAGAAAGAGCGAGCTATCTACTACATTAGTAGAAATTTAGTCACTTATGAGCTCAATTATAGAATTATTGAGAAAGCCTGCTTAGCAGTTGTCTTCGCATCACAGAAATTGAGACACTACATGCTCTCTCACACAGTCAAGCTCATTTCTAAGATCGATCCTCTGAAGTATCTTTTAAACAGAACAACATTAATAGGCCACTTGGAAAGTTCGGTCCTCATTCTAAGTGAGTTTGACATTGAGTATGTTGAACGGAGAGCTATCAAAGGATAGGTACTTGCAGATCAACTGGCTGATTCACCACTTCAAGATGATGCACCATTGCTAATTGAATTTCCTGATGAAACAATCATGCATCTCACCGAACATTCATGGAAGATGTACTTTGATGGATCATTTACTCAACAAGGATCTGGAGCTGGGGTTATCTTCATTACTCCACAAGGATATAACATTCCCAAATCTTACAAATTAATGTTTCCATGCACCAAAAATATCTCAGAATATGAAGCGTTGGTCAATGGCCTCAAACTCACCATAGAATGGAAGATCATTGAGTTACACATATATGGTGACTCTCAACTAGTTATCAATCAAATCAATGGGGAATATCAAACAAGAGATGAAAAATTAATACCCTACAAGGAACTAGTTGATGATTTGAAGAAATACTTTGTCTTCATCACCTTCCAGTAGATATCAAGATCAGAGAATAAAGCTGTAGATGTTATGACTACCTTGGCATCCATGTTACAACTAGAGGAACATCAATTCCGCTATGACTTCTTGGTGGAATAAATATCCTATCACGCATTCGCCAATCCAAAATACCAGGTAATCTATGCCTTAAATACTCCAGATCAATCCTGCTATGCCAATATTATTGCCTATCTTTCAGACCAAACCATTCCCGCCAGTCTATCTAGAAATAAGAAAAGATCCCTGATTAGGATAGCATCACGTTACATCCTCATAAATAACAACCTATATCAATGTAGTCTTGATGGTACACTTCTTCAGTGTTTAGAACTAGAAGAGGCCGATCTCGCTTTAAAAGATGTCCACAAAGGTATATGTGGATCACACTCGAATGACTTTTCATTAGCTAAAAAACTGCTCAGAATAGGCTATTATTGGCCTACAATGGAGAAATATGCTATTCAATTTTCCAAAGCATGTATTAAATACCAAAGACATGGAAACCTCAATCATGCTCCTGCCAGAGAACTGATACCTTTCATAACACATTGGCCATTCCAGCAATGGGCCTTTGACTTGGTTGGACAGATATATCCCAACTCTTCAAATAAACACAAGTTCATCATTATGACCACTGAGTATTTCACAAAGTGGGTCGAAGCTGTGGTGCTAATCAAAGCCACTGGAAAATAGGTGGCTATGTTCATTCTAAACTACATTATTTGTAGATATGGGATACCCTCTTCAATTGTGACAGACAATGGGCGCCAATTTAAAAACCAAGACATTGATGACCTCTGTGAACAGTTTCACATTACTCAACATTGTTCTTTGGTCTATTATCCTCAAGGTAATGGACAGGCTAAGGCATCGAACAAAAATATTCTCAAAATCAAACATAGAACTGTGACCAAGTCTTGCAGAGACTGGCATCTACAACTGAATCCTGCACTATGGGCTTATAGAACAAGCATCAGAACACCAATTGGAGCCACGCCATTTTCTCTAGTCTATGGTACTGAGGTAGTACTACCTATTGAGGTTGAAATCCCATCTTTGTAGATATCTTTACAAGGACTGGTTACTGATGAGTAGTACTGGATTGATCAGGTCAATTCTCTAGACCTACTAGATGAGCGCAAACAACAAGCGTTCGATCACCTCAAAGTGTACCAAGCATGAATTTCCAAAGATTACAATAAGAAGGTTAAACCACACAAGTTTGAGGTGGGAGACCTTGTCTTGAAAGAGAATCTTAAGAACTAGCCCAACAGAGAACAGAAAGGGAAGTTTGAACCTAACTGGCTGGGACCTTATGTTATCACTGCTACTTTTGGGATTGGAGCTTATCAGTTAGCTACACTTGAGGGAGACGTTCTTCTTGATCCTATCAATACTCTACATTTGAAGTGGTTCTACGCTTAATGATTGGCTATTAGAGCCTATACAACAAAAAGTTCTTGCAAAATACCAAAAACATTCTGAAAATTGGTCCTGAAGAAATCCAAAAACAGTGGAAAAGGTTCTACGAAATGAGTATCCTTGGTGAAAACCTGGTAAACAGACGCCTAGATACTACAAAAACATTAAAAAAAAAGCAAAAATAGCAAAAAAATTGAAAAAGAGAAACAATGCCTTGATGAGCACCTGGTAAGACAGGCATCTTGGTAGCAAAAAGAAAGAAAAAGATCTTGACAAGTGGTGAAAACCTGGCAATCGGGTGCCATTTGTGTTCTACGCTCCATCTATCAATGCACTACTGATACTAGGCCTTCATTATTTTTCCTGTGCTCATACACTGACTTCCTTTTTCCTACATAACTATCTTATCATCACTTGGGATTTTTCTATCTTACATCTTAGGAATAAGTCATTCTACACTAGGGGCATCTTTGTTGGTATAGTCAGTTACGGTTGCTAGGTTTCTCTAGGATGGTTTGCCTCATGAACACGATGTTTCTCAATACATGCAAAACAATGTCACTTCCTCAAAACAAAGGTGTCTTTTGACAACATGAGACATGACATTTAAACATTCACTAGCATTCCTACAAAGCCATATTGGATTGCAAACATGAATGGATTATCCTATCAAGGCACAGACATGGAACACCATATTGCTTGTATTACGATTTGCTGATTGATGAATCTTTACTGTGTGTGACATATGGATGAACAAAGTACTAATTAACACATAGTTTTCTCATGGTTTGATTATGATTCTTTTATGTCATGATAATGTTTTCAACTAGGGGCATCTAAGTAATTATAAATTTTATTGGATTGATTCACAATTGATAAATTATTATGTCTTCTTAGTTACTCAATAACGTCTGCGCAAAGACAAAGAGTCATAAGGATTGGGGGCATAATGCTTTCTTGATTTTCTGTGTATGGTGATTATTCCAAATGATCCTAAAAATTTCACCTAACTTGGATGTTTATTGTAAGAGCTGCCACTATGGGTCGATAGCCACATATATCTCGATCTTGGTTATGTGTAAACTACTGTGAGTTTGACACAATTTCCTTGTCTATTTTCTGATCCAGATTCTCACTAAGGTATATGAATCATAATGTACCCAAGGATATGAATTTTCAAGGTCATTGCGGGTCCAATATCTTTCCTTACTCAGAATCTGGTATATTAAAAGGAAGGTGACTATTTTGTTATGCTGGCTTCTATGCCTCGATGCCTAGGTCTATTTCCGACATTTCAATAAAACATAGTATTCATATTATCATAATATCAGTGGGTATTAGTGATTATTTTACTATTCGATGGTATTCATTCCAAAAAGAGCCCAATGATGATAAAAATGTTGCAATATTTGCTAAATCAGTGACAAGTCCTAAGAGTCTTCATATAGCTGCATTTAAAGATTGCCTGATGCATTTTGTCAATAGTATTAACACCATAAGGAATTTCTGTGCTAAAAAATGCTTTCTATCTTCTTCCAAAAATCCAAGTTAATTACATCATCTATATTATTGATATTACTGATTCCCAAAATCTTTGATCTATCAGGAACAAAATTGAACTCACCTTTTTAGTGTGATTAACTTGGTACTCGTGTGTTTATTTTTAAACACACCTTCTTTTCCATTTCTTCTATTCCATTCTTTTATGTCCTAACCACTTCCTGCAAGTGATATGTTCGTTCAACTAAGGGATTTTATTCTTTTCCTTCAATTTCATTCCGGAGGGGGCATGATCACACTATCATCAATTAAATTTTTTCTCGAAACTGCATTAAAAGTGACTTCATTATCAAACAAACTAGGGGCATAACAGTTTACTTGACTAAAGTCAAATCTGTTGGATAGAAAGCTTTCGTTCTCATGAGCTGGATATCTTATGTTTCCTATTTTAGAAGATTTTTAAAGCTCCTGGCAGCTTCATACTAGTTTTTGGATGACAACCAAGTTCAGAATCAGTATTATCATTTTTTTTTTTGACGATAACCAAGTTCAAAATTGGTATTTTTAAAATCTTTTGTTGATCTTTGGATGACAACCAAGTTCAAAATCAATTCTATCAGTTTAGTTCAAACAAGTGCGAGACTGATCTCATCAACATTTCGTTCAACAACCAAGAATGAGATTCTCAATCTTTCTGAAGTTGAAATCAAAAACTTTCTTTGAATCAATGCGCTGCTCGCACATCAATTCAAAGAGGGGAAAATGTAACCACCTAAATTTGGTCTATCCCAACTATGGACCCTATTTACCCTAAGTATGATCATACCCTCGATTATGTCCAAATGACCCTGTTACTGCTTGGCATAATTCTCTAAATCAATTTAATGTCCTACGTGATTTTTATCACTAATTTATATTAACTATTATAGCCATACAATTTAAATCAATTTCAACCAATCAAATCAAACAGAAATCAAATATGGCTATTGTATTTAATTATAAAGGAATTAAATAAATCCCTAAATCAAATACCCACTTGCAAAAAAACCCATTCCCCTAGCCTATTTAATTTAATTAAAATGGCTATAGTCCCCTAATTATTAAAAAGCAATTTCATTGTTTAAATAATTA
>MU223387.1:184859-218461 GCA_018584345.1 Thuja plicata
TGTAAATGGTAAGAATGAGGAGGTAAGTATCTCTTTCTCCTATTTATAGGCTGTAAATTAGGGTTTTTCTAGGGTTTCATCTCGAATTATTTAGGTTAAACTCGAATTTTCCTTCTGTATGCATTTATATAGACATTCACTCTTTTCATCATAACTTGAGTTCGGTAGCTCCATTTTTAGTGTCGTCAGAAGTGTTGGAATAATGATTCAGATACCTAACCTCTTGAATCAGTTTGAGAAGGTTTAGGAAAATTATAACTAGTTTAGGAAAGGACTTTTCAACATCTTTCATATTCTGTATATAGAACTGACCTTATCACTCTGTTTCACCTTCCATGAATTAGTAAGCCAAATCAGGGGGGCATAAGGGGCTCTATATACTTCTCAAGATCATCATAGTGAGATCTAGGTGTTCTTTGGATTTTCATTAAACTTATGTGCTGCAGGTTGTGGATACTAATGGTTTCTTGCAGGATCTTCACATTGAGGACTTGGCTATATCCTTTTTATACTTTGTGATGATTTCTTACTTTAGCTTGCATATTCATGTAGTATCATATCTAATATAAAGTAGGGGATAAATGTATCATCTTAAAATGGAAGCACTTCCATTTGGATGAGTTTAGCACCCTTGTTTAGTATGTTTGCATAATAGATTTGCATTTTTACATGTTTAGATAAAATTAGGGTTAGGATCTTATGGATCCTCCTAGATTTTTCCTCTCCATGGCTCTTCTTTCTAGGTAGGACCTATGTATTGGTCCTCCTAGGCCTCATCTTACTCTCTCTCCATGCATTTTAGGCCTTCTTAACACTCTGACTCATTCCCCCACCTTCCTAGGTCCCAGATTGACCTGGGAGCCTTTTTGTCACATCTTGCTGACCTGCCTAAAAACTCAGGACAAGGCTGAGGTCGACCCTATCCTAGGATAGGGCAAAGGTCAACCCTGTCCTAGGTTAGGGCCAAGGTCAACCCTATCCTAGGATAGGGTCAAGGTTGACCCTATCCCCCGACAGGTGTTGGTTCCCATTTCCAGATCCGGAGCTTATCGGGGTCCGAAACTTGAAATAGGTCCCCGAGTTTGGATGCGAAAGTGTTTTCTCCAATATTTGAATTAGTTTGTTTTCTCCTTAGTTGGTAAATGTTATTGGACCATGATTCGAGGTGAAATTTGAATTTGGATCCATCACATTGCCCTAGGAGACCTATATTGAAATCTCTATATAAACACTCTCTTTTGCCTTCATTTGATCATGAAAATGAAATCGGGAGATTACATGATGGAATGATGAGGAAAGAAAGTAAGAGGATGATATAGAAGGAAAATCTAGGAGGACACATCATCATCTTCAATCAAAGCATTCTTCAAAGATAATTTATTGTAGATCTTCATTGAAGCAAGAAGGCTTTCTTTTTAGATCTAACATCTTCGACATTCAAGCATTCAAAGGACATTATCACGGGGTAGAAATTATAGATTGTGAGTTGATAGGAATAATTTATCCTTGGGGGCTTGGTATGATTTCTTTATCATATTCAAATCTATGCATTGCTTTCTCATTTCCATGTTATGTTAGGATTGTTAATCTAGAAGATTAGATCTTGATATTGAATGTTCAAAAGACTCTTTCCAAAGAGCAACACACACACAACATACATTCTATATAATCGGCTATTCATGGAGGTGGAAACCACCAAAATGGGGGTTTGACTAAGGCAAAACCCTATATAGCCACCCAAAACCCCCTTTTCAGATATTTGTAGGTGCAGGACAGAGGATCTGAGGCCAGATTTCGATACCCTTTTCAGATTTCTTTTGGACTGTGTGAATAGGGATGCTTTCAGAGTTGAGTAGATTGAGTTGGAAAAAGTGGTATAGGGTTGACCTTTTTATTAACATGAAATCAGAATGGAAAAATATTTTTGGGTTTTGTCTGTCTCTGTGCTCCAATTCGGTATCAACTGTCAGCATCTCCAGAAATAGTCTACAGAACTCAGAAAATGAGTTTTTCTAGATCTTCTATGTCATGAGGTAGGCATCTTATCACATCATTATTTACATTATATTTTCCATCCTTTTGATCAATATAATTAAACGTAATACCCTGAATTTGGACATAGGATTTCCCTTCATTATACAAATCTTATTTAGGAGATCTAGGGCATGCAAACACCCTCCACATTTAGATCTTATAGATTTCAACTTGATATAATCTGATTGGTTATATACATAGTGTCAAAGAAATCAAAGAACCAGAGAGATAAAGGTTATACTTTCAATAATGCATAAAAGTTTAGTATGCACTAAGTGACAACAAACACCGACGGACAGTGCACTCTAACGAAAAGAGAAACCTGAGAGGAAATTCACAGTGATACTCGAGGAAGAAACCTGAGAAAGCATTACTGACATGCAAAATCATAGTGTTACCCGATGGACAAACAACCTCAATGGATAGAGATGATCGAGGACAACTAAAGTCAAGATTGAAGCTAGCATAGAGTTAAACACCAAAAACAACTAAAGTTCAAAAATGACAAAAGACTTAGCCGGCAAGAGCTAAATATGGAGTTAACTGGTTGATAACATTGTTTTCATCAACAAGTTAAAATCCAGAGATAAGTAAGAGTTTTAAAGCTATTTTATTCCATTTTTATAAGAGAAATATATGGGATAAAACTAAAGTAAAGCTTTAAAGAAAGAAAGGTGAGAATTGCGGATCGCACCAAGAACAAGAAATTCAAGGACTCAAAAATGGTGAAATCATGTCTATAAAGAGACAAGATAATTCATTATGATATAGGGGTGAATAAAGAAGAGGATGCTAGAGAGATACTGGTGAAGAATGACTTGATACGGTCATGATCAATCAAGCTAGAGAAAAAAGAAAAATATTTCTGCAGACACCAAGCAATAGAGAAGCACATCATCACCGAGAAGAAAGAAGTGGAGGAAAGGTATTGAAAGGAAACATTGATCAGAAGGTATTATGATCTTACAATAGATCTGAACATATACAAAGTATAGTTGTTTATATGAAAAAAGCATATATTGTTTCAGTTTAACCATTGATTCATAAATTCTCTTAACCGAGTAGGATCTAACAATCCTTTATATATTGAGATACATCCCAAGGAGTATTAAAAGGTTAATTCATGAAGATAGCATAGTGAAATGATAGATATCAAGTGATTAACTATTAGTGATAAATCCTCTAACAAGGTCACACTTAACAGTGTGTTTGTAACCTTTAATAGGGTTGGCTCTTCACTGAGCTCACTTGAAAAGAGTTAAAATTTTGGGTTACCTGTCCCAAGTGGTTTTTCCCTTAAGAGGGTTTCCACGTTAAAAATCCATGTGTCAAATGTGTTTATGAGTCATTTATTTCATGTTTTTCTTTACACATTGCTTAAACAGGATTGATCGGTATACACTAAGTAATTTACTATACTTTGGTAAATGATAGATTGCTATTCGGTAAAGCTTAAGAATAAGGTTTAACAATGAACTCTGAGAAGTAGTTATTTGAGAAGATAATCTAAAGGCATACATCTTGTAGGACTGAAGATAACTAGAGGCCTATAATTGTGGTAATAAGTTTTTGGGTTAATTTATTAGAATATTTTATAGGCCACTGATTCACCCCCCCTCTTAGTTATTCTAACACCCCCTGTTGGATAGAAAAAATTTAGACTTTGGCAAATTTCCAAATTATGACGAAAGCTTAGCATATGCAAATGCAACTTTGAGACTTTATTATGACTTTGTACAAATGATGGTTAGAAGGATATATACAATGATGATAGAAAAATGCAGATGCAAAATACAACTAAGGTGTGACTTAAGGGTTAAAATGGCACCTGTTTACCAGGTTTTCACCATTTGAATTTATTGCACTTTTTCTCTTTTTTTTTCTACCAAGGCGCCTATTGCTAGGTTTTCACCAAGGCACTTTTTTTTTGGGTATTTTTCAATTTTTTTTTTTGATATTACCAAGGTGGCTATTTTCCAATTTTTCACCCAAATAAAGTTCTTTTTTAGGATCCACATTTGAATGTTTTTTCTTTCTTCATGATCAATTTCCCACTATTTTTGAATTTATTCAGGATCTCTTTTCACTATTTTTGAATTTTTTCAAGATCTCTTTTCACTATTTTTGAATTTTTTTTAGGATCTCTTTTCACTATTTTTGATTTTTTTTAGGATCTATTTTTACTGTACAATAATTGATGCTTTCTCATCTAATACTCTCATTTGATACTCTGTCATCCTATATAATTTCATCTAATTTAGGTATAAAACCTCTTTAAGTGGATTCTATTGATAGGTTCTTTCATTTCTTCTCCATCACAACCGGCTAACATATATGTCCCTATTTCAAAAGAAGAAGTGATAATGAAAGGTCCTAGCCAATTTGGTTCACATTTTCCCTTCTTTTCTCTATCTTCTTTATTATTAGGATTCTCTCTCAACACTAAGTCACCAATTTGAAATGCTCTAGGTTTTATCTTCTTGTTGTCGTTAATGGACATTCTATTTTGGTAAACCTTGAGATGTACATATGCTTATGTTTGGTGTTCCTCCAATAAATCAAGTTGCTGAAGTCTAGAATTTCTATAATCTTCATTTGTCACCAACCGATGTAAGGAAACTCTTAAGGATGGAATCTCAACTTCTAATGGTAAAAAACCTCTTCTTCATAGGCCAGTGAAAAAGGTGTCACTCCACTTGGTGTTCTTATTCTTGTTCTGTATGCCCATAATGTCAATTCAATTGTACATGTCAATCCCTTCCTAAATTATCTACTATTCTCTTTAAAATCTTAAGGATGTTCTTCTTTATGGCTTCTTGAACATTCCATCGAGGGTCATAAATTGAATAAGAATGGTGGATGATGTGAAACTTTGCACATGATTCATCAACATCCTTATATTTAAACTATTTTCCACTATCATTTATTATAGCATGAGGAATGCCATATCAAAAAACTATGTGGTTCAAGATGAACATTGAAATTTATTTTCCTGTTATAGTTGACAAAGGCGTGACTTCTACCGATTTGGTGAAATAATATGTTGTATGTATGATGTACTTATGACCATTAGATGAAGGTGGGTAAATCATCCCAATTAAATCAAACCCCATTGATAGAAGGGCCAAGGTGTGGTCATTGTGTGTAACTCTTGTGCCGGTACATGAATCATATTTCTGTGATATTGGATTTTTTTACATGCTTTCACAAACTGGAAAGCATGTTTCTTAGCTAAGTTTAAAACAGTGTAATGAGACCCACAAATTTCCTCATGAATGTCTTGTAAAGAGATTTTTGATTCCTCATTCTCTAGACACCTAAGAATAATTCCATCAAATCTCTTACAAATACAATGTGTCTAAAATTATGGTATAATGAGAAGGTTGGCATATAAAATTTCTTCTTTAGTTTTGGGATTTTTCCAAGGGTGAAGTTTGGTCCTTTAAATAGGCATAAATGGTTGAATTCCATGGTGACTCATTCCCAACAAGTAAGAAAATGATCAGGGAATCAGAAAGGTCAAATGTGGGTTTCACCAACTCTTCCATCAAGAATTCTTATCTAGCACTTTTCTCTAGTACTTGTAAAAGAGAAGCTAAAGTTTCCATGGAATTTTCTACTCTTTTCTTTTCTTTGGGTATTTTCTCAAAAGTTATCAAGACAAAATAATTTTTCCAATCATCTATCATTCTCTTGTAAGGCATCAACTTGTCATCTTTTTTTTGGTAGTCTTCATTGATTTGATTTATCCCAAGTTTAGAATCACCATAGACTTGTAATTTTGTCACTTTCCATTCCATGGCCTTTTTAATGCCTATAACTAGAGCTTCATATTTTTCAATGTTATTTGTGCATGGAAAGACAAGTTTATATGATTTTGGAATAGAATATCCTTGGGGTGTAATCAATAGAATTCCTGCCCCCAAGACATGTTGTATGTAGGATTCATCAAAGTAGAGCTTCCATGTTTTAGCCTCAATGTTTATTATTTATACATCTAATAATTCCACATGACTAGGTTGATCATCAATTAGAGGAGCTTCTGCCAACTGATTAGCTATGAGTTATCCTTTTATTTATTTTTTATGCACATAATCGATGTCAAATTCACTTAACACCATGACCCATTTTCTCAATCTCCCCGTTAGATATGTATTTCTAAGTAGATACTTTAAAGGTTCAATCTTAGCTAATAGCTTAATCTTATGTGCCAACATGTAATGATATAGTTTTTGCGAAGCAAAAACTACTGCTAGGCATGCCCTTTAAATGAAACTATAATTTATCTCATACTTAACCAAGGTCCTGCTAAAGTAATAGATTGGCTTTTCTTTGAACCATTTTCATCCTCTTCAGACAATAAAACACCTAAGGAGTGATCTGTCACTGAAATGTATAGAAGTAATGGCTTGTCCTTGATGGGTGGAATCAATATGGGTGGGTTCATCAGATTTTTCTTCAAGAGTGCAAAGGATTCATCACATTGATTTTCCCACTTAAACATTATATCCTTGTGATGAAGTTGAGTAAAAGAATGACATTTCTCAGCCAATTGAGATATAAGTCTTTGTATTGATTATATCCTTCCTTGAAGTGAGCTCATTTGACTTATATTTCTTGGTACCTCCATTTCATTATTTCCTGAACCTTTTTAGGGTTTACCTCTATTCCTTTTGTAGATACTATATAGCCAAGTAATTTTCTAGATTGTACACCAAATGCACACTTTTTAGGATTTAATCTCACTTTGAATTATTCTAATCTTATATATATCTTCTCCAAAATTAGTACGTGTTCTTTCCTTCTATGTAATTTTTCCAAGATCTCATCAACATAGTCTTCTAGGAAATTGTGCATCATATCATGGAAAATTATAGTCATGTCCCTTTGATAAGTTGCTTTGGTATTTTTAAGATCGAAGGGCATGACATTCCCAAAAAATGTACCCCAAGAACATGTAAATGCAATATTAGCTTGATCCTCAGGAGATATCTTTATTTGATTGTACCCATTGAATCCATCCATGATGGAAAAAATAGAGTGCCATGTTGTTAAATCTACTATTGCATCAATTCTTGGTAGTGGAAAGTCATCTTTAGGACATGATAGGTTAAGATATCTAATATATGTACACACTCTGATTGAATTATCATGTTTGGAGACTAGTAAAATATTGGAGATCCATTAAGCATAGGCAATAACTCTTACGAAACCAACCTTTAACAATTTCTTCAATTTATCTTTTAATAGCAATACGATATGAGGATGCATTTTCCTTAATTTCTGTTTGAATGGCTTAACTCCTCATTTTATATTCAAATTATGAATGATGAAATTTGGATCTAGCCCTGGGATATCTATGTAGCACCATGCAAAATTTACTTGTCTTTCCTTAAAGAATTTCTTGAATTCTTGTCTTTCTTTTGGAGTCAATGATGTTGCAAGGTTTATGATCTTGGGTTCTGATTCTATGTCAATGTTCACCTTTTCTATGGGTTAATCAATATAGGAGATCTTTCTTCATAGTGCTCTGGTAAAGTGTCCAATCTCTCTTCCTTAGGTGCCAGATTTGGTTTTTAACCTTCAGAAATGTTTTTCACCTTTGGAAACATTTTTCACCTAAGGAAACGTCTTTCCTTAGATGCCAGATTTTTTCTTTATTCTTTCATTTTATTTTAATACTAAGAGATTGGCCATTTTCCTAATTTTTTCCTCTTTGATAGAATTTATTGATGGGAGAGGGTTCAACCGTAATTAGGTACAAGGCCAACAAATTATCATTTGGAAAGGAGGGTATATCACTTGGCTTAATTAAATCCCAATCAATTAGTTCAAGATGTATAAGGGACAATGGTTCATTACGTAAGTTCAAATCCACATGGTTTAAGGACATAACTTTTTTATAAGGTTTGTACATTGTATCGTTCAAGTCTATCACACATGCTTTCTCAAGGTGTTCCATATAACTTGGATCAAAACTCTCCTTACTCAAGTCCTCTTGGGTTTCTTGAGGATAAAAATATTGTGTGTTAAACGTAAAATTATAATCTCCTATGCATGAAGGTATCCATGGTTCACCTACCCAACGAGTTCTATTTGATTCCTGTCTTAAATTTGATTCTTGATGAATACTAGGTCCTTGGTTGGAACTTGATCCTTGATCTGAACTTGATTCTACACTTGCACTAGATATAGGAGCAAGAATCACATCAACATCTTTATCATGAAAATATGCCTCAGATAATGAATCCTGTCCATATTTATTTGAATCATCCTCACTTTTTGAATCTATCATGTTAATGTGTTCATAGGGTTTATTGGAATTCTTTTTACCATTACCTTTCTCCTAATATCCCATTCCATATTTTTCATCACTAGACCTTTAGGGGGGTTTTATAGGTTATAACAACCCTTTATTTATTATTCCTAAACTTCCTCTTCCTTTTTATCGCATATTTTGCATGATTTGATAACCTTTACCATATTAGTGTGTCTGAATACTGATATTTTGAAACCTTTCTTCATTTGAACTTGATTCCTGACTTAAACTTGAGGTTTCCTCATCTTTGTAAAGTCATTCCAAGACCTCATTATCATCTTCTTCCATGGATGGGAAATCACCATCTCTTAAAAAATGCGCATTATAATTTTTAGGAGGATGAGAACTAGATGGCTTTCCATGTGATTTAGGGGAAACATTTCTTTTCAAAATTCTTCATCAATTTTTCCATCTTTTGGTAATGTGTTTCTTTGGCCATTTTTTTTTCAAACTTAGAGGATTTTGAATTTTTCTCATCTTTATTTGAAACACTTGAGATGGTATTCTTTAAATTTCTTTTCAAAGTTCTTCATCAATTTTTCCATCTTTTGGTAATGTGTTTCTTTGGCCATTTCTTTTTCAAACTTAGAGGATTTTGAGTTTTCCTCATCTTTATGTGAAACACTTGAGATGGTATTCTTTATGTCTTCATCTTGCAATTCTAAAAAAATAACTTTCTAGTTGAAGTAGCAAATTAGTTTTTTCTTGATTTGAGTTGACAATTGAACTTGAACTAGGAACCTTTCCCTGAGTTTCCTCTTCGAGAACATTTGATGTAGACCCTTCACTATTATGTGGAATAAATGACTCACTCAAGGGGCTAACATTGTTACAATGTTGAAAGGGATTTAAGTCTCCACTTATAGTGATATCTTTACCTATGTAAAATTTTTTTATACATTGATGATAAGTTGAAGGCACCCCCTGCATTTCATGAATGTATGGCCTCCCTAACTATTGGAAATACAAGATGGGAAAGCAAGATACTGAGAGGGTGGGGGGGTGAATTAGATCTTAAAACTTTTGCCTCTTAAAACAAAATGATCCACATTCATGCATAAATATGATTGATCTAACAACTCGTAGCATCCATAACATAACATAAGTAACTCAAGACTCAGAATTCGGTAACCCAAAAACCCAATAAGGTAAAACTAGGGTGGGGATGATACCCACAAAAATATTCACTACTGCAGCAATAAAATGTTCCTGTTAGGGCTACAAAGTTTGATCATAATTTTTAATCTACTTGATTAAAGGTCTTATTGGTTAAGAGCTACAGATCATTACAATCTACCTTGCAAAACAATTAAAACTTACAACAAAGTAAGCACTAGGCTAATAGATTTAGAAAGGTCTACTAGAACCACTCTATTAAGAGAATTCACTTGATACACTTGTTAGAATGTATCAAGGTTTGATCCTTTGATATGCACTCAGATGCTGATAACGGATCTCCTCTTTTCAATACTTTCTTTGATCTAATAATCTGATATGACTTTACTTTGCTGCTAACTGCTCTATTCCTCTGCTATATCTATGCTTCTTAATTCAAAATAACCCTTTTGCATATATCTCTTGTATGCACACACACCTTACAAAATTATAGTAAGAAGCAATCTTATATACCTTACGTATCTGGCATTGAGATCTAGATAAACGATCAAGATCAAATAATTATGCCACTTAGGCATTCCTATTTTCTGATTGGCTTTATGCCACGTATTGGATCAAATTATTTTAATGTGTAATTACCTCGATTGAAAACATTAAATACCCAAATATGTTGGCCCAAAATAATTTACCTTAAAGTTTGTGCCATAACAGACATGTATGACAAAACTATCTTGCTCGACATATAAAGACTCTGGCACTCAGCATGAACTAATCAACTTGACTCGGCTTCTGTGTAACTCAACAACTATTATCTGCTTGATAATGACTACTTCTCGCCCTATACTAGATAGCTCGGTCCCAGTGATGACCGACTAAACTGCCTAGACAAATGACTAAGTGTGGGACAATAATGATGAATAAAAATTAGAGATCAACAATCTCCCCCTTTGATATTAGTGGCAAAAACACTTATACTTTGGAATATTTACATAGTGTATATGCCAAAAAAAAAAAAATTAGGCCTGTTATTGCCCATCTTTGTCTGTTTCCTTATCTATTTCCCCATTTTTTTTGTCACTGATAGATGTAGGGGGGTAAAAGCATAAAGTTGTGTCACGTTTTAGGACCACTGATCAACACAGCTAAATTGGAGTATTTCTAAATAAAAATGATTTTTTTGTCAAACATATGGTCTAGCTAGATTCATTATAGCTAAGCTAGATAAGTGGTAAAACTTTTCCAATTGGAAATGTCTATTAATTGCATGTTTTATACCAATTACCAAAGAAATAAAATTATTTCAAAAAATTGATGTTTCAATAACCCTTACTCTTTTTAATGATATTTATAAAAAATACCCTTTTGTAGAGCTCAGAGTCAAGATTATTTTCATATAAATTTTATAATATTTTGATTAGATCTAATATATTATAATTTCAAAATACAACAAGTAGGTATTTTAACATTTGAGAAGATGTTGCTTCAAATAAACAAAAAAAATAGTAAATCATATCAAAAAAATTTAAATTTTATATTTAACACTAGAGGAGAGAGTCCTCTTCAAGAATATGTAATTTTTTTCTGAATGGTTTAGATTTGATAGGGGAAATTTGGAGGGAGGTGAAAGCTGTCAATTTCAGATAAGTTCAACTTTGAGTAGTTATAACGGAGAAAATATACATTGAAAACCAATCTTTCTTCTTTTTTGCACTATCTATACATTTTATCTATAACATATTTTGAAATCAGGGAAAAAATAGATTATTTGCACATACTTGTTTGGAGGGAACTAGACCCCAGATTTTCAGCAGTTTTCAGCAATGGAAAATGGGACTTCAAAAATTAAAAAACTATGTACGTTCTTGTTCAATATTTTTAAAAAAAATTATAGACATAAACTTAATCCATTTTTACATATTTCTTTAGTTTACATCATCCTCAAATTCTAAATACAAATGCCACCTTTTATGTCGTTAAAGTTGAATAGTTTGCATGTTGTGGTCCTTTTCCTTTATAAAAGTGTGACACAAGTTTGTACTTTTACCCAGGGGCTAAGTTGTATTTATCCAAAAATGGCTTATGAAGCTATTGTTGGAAACACTGAGAGGGGGTGAGTCAGTGTTTAACTATTTACTCTATTTCAAAAAATTTAAACATAAATCAAATATATATCAATTGGATCTTAACACAAGAACACACAAGACATGATATGGTTATGGGGAAACCTTGATTAGATGAAAACCCCGGTGGGAATTAGTACCCACAAATATTGCTCTAGTATAATGAACCTGTTAAAGTTCCTTTGCCCTGTTAGGAGCAGTATTTACAATGCAAGTACAAAGACCTGGTTAAAGGCCTAACCCTATTAGGGGTCTTTACAAACAACCCTGTTAGGGGTGAGGACTCACTATCCAAGAGCTCTCTACTCAATGAGAAACAAGGCTACAACCTCCTGAGAATAGATATGCACTATATCCAAAAGTGAACTGTTGTAAATGAGACATATGTCTGATCAGTTCTGGTTATGTGCTTACACTCTTATCTTCTTTAAGAGCTCTTTCTCATAGTGACATCTTTATACTATTCTTTTATATCTCTCCTCTGCATCTTTTTTTGACACTTATAATATACCTTTGCATTGCATATATATGTTTATGCCTAAATAGACGCAACTATAAACAAGACCTTATTCAGCCCAAAAAAAAATTCACAATGCTTCCAAAAAAATTGGCTTAAGTGTGTTTACAATAATTTTTAATACATGATTAAAAACTTATTACAATAGGCACTTAGCCTTTACACAGCAAAAGATTACACGCTAATCAAAAACTAAAGTCGACTCCATTCTCTGTATTCTGAACTGCTAGTGTACTTGTTCTTTCTATAACTTATCCATACTAAAATTATGTACCATGCATGTATAGGGTAAGCATAAAAACATATCATAGACCTTATGTTTGAAGGTGCTTAGTCTAAATTGGTTGTATGCACGTGCGCTGGTGCTCTGATCATTTGTGTATCTCTGTTCTGTCTTGTCTTCTATACATAGTCAATTTTCACTACAAAGTTTGCTGTCAAAAATTCATATGACTTTGTTTCCTTAATGACAACACAAAATTAGTCATATACTCCCTGGGACTCAACTTATCAACAATCTCCCCCTTTGTCATTAATGGCAACAAAGGAATGTGGCCAAGTTACTCAAAATTGACTAACACCAAAAACTGTATATTATCTTCCTTTAACATATACTATATCATATTTATTTGCATATATACACTACTCCTCATACATACTTTACTCCCCCTTTGACATTAATGAAAAAGGTGTCAAAATTGTAAGTCTCTAGATACTTACTCCATGTATACATCTGGATAGGCTATCTCCAAATTCTTGATCTCTTGTTGCCATAATGCCTTTAGTCCATCAATTGTTTGTAGATGGGTGCATAAGGCATATGTAAGATTTTCCATCTTTTTTAGATCCATGCTAGGTCCTTGGTCATAGGTAGCAATGGTTGCATCAATTTGTTTAATGTTATCATCTAGAATTGCTAAGGAGGGCTCAAGTGCATTTCTCAGTTGATTTTGCCTTATCCTTATCTTACTGATCTTTATTTTATCTTTTCTTATCTTGTTTATCTAACCTTGATAGATATTGTTGCAAATGTTTATGTCTTGGGATGATGTTTCAACTGATTGTCTTATGTTATCAACCAATATATCTACTTCTTCTATCTTTTTGATATGTTCAGAGGTGAGTTTGCCTCTGTCCATGCAATTTGCTATAACCTTTATGCCTTTTGATGCCAACTCTTTCAACATTGTTTGACCAATCTTTAATGACTTTAAATATAAGGAAAAATTCTTTACCAATTCATTCAATCTTTCCTTTTTATACTCTTCCTTTGCAATTTTAGTAGCTGAGTCTACGAAACTTGTAAAGTGTGCCTTGAAGCTTGATAGAATGCTATCTACATTATCAACTGACTGGATTTTAGCTACTTTCTTGTCTGCCGGCGCTAGGTCATTTAGAGTGTTCACTAACTCCAAAAAGAGAGGGTTTCTCATAACTTGTTTCTCTTTGGCTTTTTCCATGGCTAGGACACTGATCTTCATCAAGTCTTCTTCTCCCCATGCATCTAGACTTGCTGAGTTAGGAGTTAAACTTGACAACAATGAAGTTGATGGTTGAATGGATGGGGTGAATATAGTATTGTAACTAGTATCCATACATTCACTCTTTACTGGGATCTCCATAACTGGTGTCTCATTAGTTTGATTATCTTCTTCTCTATTAAAATCTATTGATTCTTTAGAGGGAACTTCATCTTGTTGTAAAGATGTGTCATCAGTGCATACCTCCTTTGTCTTTTCAGTGCTTACAAATTTTTTTTCAACTTTGTCCATATCATTGTTAGAGGCAGTCATGGATATCTTGATATCATCGATCACAATAGCTTCCCCTGAATCTTTTATTGTATCAGAAGTTATTGAAACTGAGGGTGCTGAAACCTATGGACCTGTCTTAGGTGCATTTTGAATCACTAGTTCTGTAACCTGTTCGGGAGGAACTAGAGTTTCCTTAGTTGTAGGCACCATTGAAGGATACATATGTCTATCCAAAAATACCTACTCAAAATCTTTCTGAGTCTCTTCAATAACCAAATCATACTCTTTATTCATGATATGAAGTGTTCTAGTTTTCATCTGAGATGAGGTTTAACTAAGTTCAATAGTATAGCTTTCTCATCATGCAAGCATACAGGGAGAAGACTATCTAATGTTTCTTCTCATATCCTCATATCCTCTTCAATTTCTTTCCTTTTTAATATGTCCAGTATGTTCCATAGTTTGTCTGGTATAACTATCTTGAGTTCCAATACTGACTTCTTGAACTTAATCATATGAGATATAATCATTGAATGAATTTTTGATTTGTCTATATCTTGATACTTATCATAGACATTATTGATAGATTCTAGACTGCCTTCATTAACAATTCTATTCTTTAGGACTGTTAGACTGGGCCTAAATCCTACCTCAAGAGGGGCTTGTGTGTTCTTTACCTTGCTCCTTGTTGTCCTTGAGGATGGATGACTTGTAGGAACTTGTTTCTTCCTTCTAGTCAACTTGCTGGGTATAGAAGGTGGAGAAGATTCTAGATCAATGGTGGTTAATGGCACAGATGTATCTTCATTTGATTTCTTCTTCTTCTTAGGTGTATCATAAAAAAATTTCATTTTTACTTCTGTGGGAGTTTTATCAAGTTCTTTGGCTATCTTAGCCTCCCTAGCTCTGTCAAGGTCTTCTTGTGTAACACCATGAACTTTTGGGATATTTGAAGTAATCCTTGATGCCTTTCTCTTATTGTCTGCACTGTACAAGATAGAATCAACTTTATTTGTCTTTTCTCTTTAAGTACCCCATCTAGGTTCATTGGGATCCTTGGGTGCAGATAGAATGACTTGTGCATAACCTTCCAAAACATGTTCTTAAACTTCATAACCAAGAGGGTGAATCCATTTTATTCTAGGCTCAACTGCCTCCATGCAAGTATAGTCAGTCTCCACCATGGAGCATATGGTGTCTTTGTATTTCTCAACTATCTTCTCAGGTATCCTGAACCTCTTTTGCATCTTGATCCTAAGTGTTTTGATATCCATGTCTATAGAATCCTTCACACTACTCTCTGATGTAGCCTTGAGTGATATCAAAGACATAGTAGGTTTACTCTTGTCTAGGTAAAGATTGACAACTTTACCTACTATGTGGAAGTAGAGATAGATGATCAATCATCCAAACCTAAATATCTTGCTCTTGTTATGCTTAATGGATCAAATATTCTCAATAATCTATGTGCACAATAGTTCACATAGATTGTACTGAGTGTTGTCTCTCACCATCCTTACTACTCCCAGAATTATTGTTGCGGATACACTACTTAGTCTACTTGCTTGCTGAAACTTGTATCCAAGTATCATAGTGAGTAGTTTGATATCATCCTCCTTAATAGGATCAACTGTCATACCGCGCCTATCACTTCTTGATAAAAATGCTTGTTTAACCCGATTCTTAACATCCTTCCCAGTAGGAATAACTGGTCCAATTATAGAAAGTCCAGCCATTTCATGAATTAGGTCTGTAGTGATGCGGACAAGAACCTCACCAATCCAATATAGGTCATCATGTATCCTTCTCAATAGTATTTTCACCCATTCTGGCTCGTAAAACTCATGCGCATTAGATTACTCAAAGATAGGGTTATCAGTGAGATGCACATATTCATCCTTGAATGAATAGTCAGTTTCATCATTGAGGCCATGAGAGTAGAAATACTGTTATCTCCAACCGTTTCCTTTTTACAGTATATGTACGCATGAATGTCTTCTACATGCATGACTCCTAGCGGAGTCTTATAAAATGCTCCTTCTACATCATCTAGTATGGACTTGAAGGGGTGCTTCTTCAATACAAATCTTTTCCTTTTAGTAATGTCGAATACAATTGGAGTGGCCATACTTACTTGTTGCTTGGATAAATAGGGTTTCATGGCAATTTGAAATGACACGACTGCTAGGGTTTTGCTTCAACTTGCAATCTATTCACAAATTGATCAAATCGATACCTTTGAATGATTTTATGCTTAGTTCTCCTGTGCTCTACAAATTTTATGATCTTGGATGTAAACAATGAGAGTAATCAATCAATCCACCAGTTTTTATAAACTTTTTCTGCATTTAATGTCATAAGTGCTTTTACTGGTACTTTCAAACTTTATTCAGAATGTAGTATAGACAATGTGTGAATGCATATTGCATTATTTTGTTATCAAGTTAACATTAATTCAAAGGTGCATACTCATAGATGAGTATACCAGCCATACAAGGGTTCAGATCTAGAATAGCTCCCCCTTAGACCATGAGGGTCAACTATCCAGAAGTAGAAGGCGCATCCACTAAGGATGCATCTAATACCTTTTAATTCTCTTCATTATCTTTCCTTACTTCAACCCAAATTTTATCTAAACTACCTTTAGCTTGCACAAACTTAACTTCTCCTGATTCTTCAAATAAAGACCTTTTAGGATTTTCTTGTCTTTGTGTTCTTGACCTGCAAAACTTTGAGATGTGTCCTGATTTTCCACATGAGTGACAAATGATAGGAGGTCTGATGTTATTCTTGATCATGTGGCATTGTTTAGATGTGTGTCCATTGTAATTAAATATATGACATGTAATATTCAGCAAGTTTCTTTGATGTTGATTTCTCTAATTATATTGAGTCTGATTCCTTTGGTTTAGTTGTGACTGATTTCTTTGATTTATCCTGCAATGTATAGCCTTATGACCAAACTTGTTATAGGAGTAACAATAACCATTAAAAGGTCTTACTTCTTTACAATCTCTTGCCAATTTTTGATGCTTGTTACAAGCATAACAAGTTTTGTTAACTTGCTTGAGTTCATCTTTAGGTGGTTCAATTTTAGTCTCTACAATGTTCTCCTCTTTCCTTGCTTCTGTGGATGCTTCTTTTTCTTTCTTTGTTTCTAATAGGGAGAAACTTAGTCACCTCCTGAGTTGTCTTTAACTCTACTTAGGTCACTCCTAGAACCCTTAGGGTTTCCTCAATCCACACTCCAAATCTTGGAAAGATCCAATTCTTTCCCTCCACTGAGAATCTTCCTATCTTGCTAGGTTCCCCATTCTTTGTTCCTTGCAAGAACTCCTCTCAACTATGAATCCCATGCCCTAATCATTGTTTTTGATTTAAGGAGGGCTAGGGATTCATTCAACTTCATTTCCCAATCCCAAAATGTGTCTCAAGTTTCCAAGTTAATCCATTTCTCCAATGCTCTCCATATTTCTATATTTTAGGCCTTGCACCCTTTTTCACTAATTAGGCCTCCTAAAAAGTAGGAATGCACTATTTCGATGAAAAATCCTAAAAGGACCCCCAAATTTATTTTGGTAGTTCACTCCTACCACACAAGACCTTCAAGATTTTGGTGGTCTCAGGTCTCAACCTTGTCCGTACACCCTGTTTCAGAAATAGGGCTTTTTCAAGCTTTTTAGACTATTCTTTGGTCTTTGGAATCAAAACTTGGTAACTTGATTTCTTGGTAACTCCTCCTCATTCTTGAGCACTTGAAAAACATATATCAACACATTCATGGCCTTCTTTTCTCATAAAAAAATACCTCCTGCATTTACCAAACACTTCTTCACAGTCTTCCTAGCTGGGCTACACCCACAGCTCGCTTAGGGAAAGACCTTAAAAATAGGTGCACTCACTTCCAGAGCTCTATCTTCTAGATTCTTGAAGCTCCATGGACCTATCCTCCATCCCCAAGAGGCCATACAAAACCAATGGTGGTAAATTGAGTTAGGTCCACATCTTTGGCTCTCTATCAAAACTGGACAGCAAACTATAGAAAATAAACTACTTTACAAGATGCAAAAGAAAAGTAATTACAGAACAAAATAACCATTGGATTGAATCTATAACATGACCAAAAATGGTCTCATGTGATCACAATCTTAAATCTAATCTATTCACAGCAAGAAAATAACAAAAATCTTCAAATTTGCTACTCTGTCATTCAAACTCCTTGTCTCTAAAACTCAAAAATCCGTACAATGACTTCCAACCCTTCAAATTAGGGCTTTCCTTCCTTATATCCCTTCAAAACACATGCATAAATCCTTGGAGGGACTCAATCCAACTTAAACATTGAAACCCTTAAGACAACCAAAAATGTTCTCAGCAACTTTTAAAAGTTGCTAATGTTGCATAGCAACATTTTGACATCTTTTACATATTTTCACTTTTCAACTGTTTTAACACTAATGTGACCTAACTAACCCTAGTTAGACCTCTTAGGGTATCATAGGACCCTAGAGACATGAAAAAAATCAACTTTCCACCTGACCACATTATCAAGTACAATGTCATTAATGAGCCAAAATGAAGTACTTTGACCTAACAGAAAGAAGAATTAAACACTACTTCACACCACACTTGGTCCACGTGACCTTATATAATTACAATTCCCTTTGAGAGGGTCTTTAACAATTTCACAAACCAAAACAACATGAGATCACAAACTAACTGGCTTCTCAAGGGTGTTCCTGCACCATACTACCAAGGCTAAGAACTTAAGTCACCTCTGGTGACAGGACTTTAGGATCAACTCCCTGCTTCTTGACCTCATTCTCATTCACCCAAGTAGCTTCAACCTCTGATTTTCCTTCCCACTGAATGAGGTTCTCCATGTAAGTTCCATGTCTGGTCTTTTTCTTCACTCTAGAGTCTAAAATCTTCATAGCTATTGGTGTTGGTGTAGATGAAATCTAAACACCTTTTGTTATTTCCTTACTATCTAACTGTGAGTCATTTTGTACTGATGTAGACCATTTAAACATCACCAAATATTGCACATTAAAGATAGGTGATAGTTCCAAATCTGATGGAAATTCTATTTTATAAGAATTCTGCCCATATTTTGCAAGAATCTTGCAAGGACCTATCCTCCTCATTTGAAGTTTGGTGGGGACTCCCTTCTGCAACCTAGATTTGTTAAGATGTACCATCACAAGATCTCCCTCTTGGAGCTGCTTCTTCACTTGGTCATGAACCTCCTTCATTGATTGAGTGAAGTCTTTTGCATATGCACTCTTACCTTCCTCATGTTCCAAGTGTCTTAACTCGAACACACATCTAGGGTGTAGCCCATAAACTATTTTAAAGGGCCTTTTTCCTATTGTCCTATTAACACTGTCATTATAGGCATATTCTTCCTATAGTAACAACTGATCCCACATCACTCCATACTCCTTTGTCAAGCATCTAAGGATATTTCCTAGCACTCTGTTAATAACTTCAGTCTGACCATCAATTTGGGGATGGTAGGCTGACCCAAATGATAGGTTAGTTCCTAACCTTGTCCACAAGGTTTTCCAAAAATGACCCATAAATTTTACATCTTTGTCAGAGACTATGCTGATGGGTAAGCCATGAATCTAGACCACTTCCTTAAAGAACAAATGTGCAATATGACTGGCATCATGGGTGGTTTTGTGAGAAATGAAGTGGCCCATCTTACTAAATCTATCTACCACCACAAATATGCTATCTAAACTAGTCTTGGTCCTAGGCAACCCAACCACAAAATCCATACTAATACATTCCCAAGGCCTATTAGGAATGGGTAGAGGTTGGTACAAACCCACATTAGAAGAGGTACCCTTAGCTTTTTGACATACCAAGCATTGCTCCACATAATTTCTGATGTCCTTCTACATCTTACGCCAATAATAGAACCTTTGCACTAGTTCTAGTGTTTTGTTTAGGCCAAAATGGCCACTTAAGGTCCCATTGTGCTTCTCTTGTATCACATTATCCCTCATAGATCCCTTAGGGATACATAGTTGTCCTCCTCTGAATAAGAGATCATTCTGAATGGTATAGTCTGCAAATTGACTATGGAAATGGTTTTTGAAATCTTTACATACCTTGTATGCTTCTGAGAAGTTTTCATCTCCTTCATAGAGCTCTTTGAAGCTCTCTAAACCTATATTCCGTAGCTGTGCCTCTTGGACTATCAAGAGTCTCCTACTCAAAGAATTAGCCACCTTATTTAACTACCCTTTCTTGTGTTTAATAGTGAAGGTATAGGCCTATAAATATTCCATACATTTGAGATGTCTATTTTTCAAATTCTCCTGATAATTGATGAAACTCAAAGCTTTATTGTTAGTATAGACCACAATTCCTTTGGCAATAAATAGTACCTCCACTTCCTTAGGGATTGTATCAATGCATATAGCTCTAGGTCATAGGAGGAATACATCTTCTTAGTCTCATTTAACTTTTCACTATAGAATGCCTCTGGCCTATTCTCTTGGTTCAATACTGCGGCAACAACTATACCACTTGCATCACATTCAAGGGTGAACAACTTATCAAAATTTGGCAAAACAAAAATAGGTTGTGTAGCCACTCTCTTTTTCAACCACTCAAAACCCTTACCAGCCTCTGGAGTCCACTTGAATTTAGTTTTTACTCCACCTTTTATTGTATCTAAGACTGGTGCACATATCTCACTAAAACCTCTAATGAACTTCCTATAAAATTGGGCAAGCCCATGGAAGCTCCTTACCTCAATGCTGCATGTAGGGGTAGGCCAATTTAGTAGGTTCCTTGAGACACCACAAAACCAAGATAGATCACCTCTTTCTTCATAAATTCACATTTTTCCAAATTAATGGACAACTTCTCGTCATGAAGTTTCTTCATCACAATCTTCAAATGTTGGAGGTGTTCCTCCTTTGTCTTACTGAAAATTAGGATATCATCAAGGTATACACCTACAAATCTTCCTACGTAGTCCATGAACACTTCATTGATCAACCTCATAAAGGTGCTTGGGGCTTTGGTAAGCCCAAAGGGCATAACCAACCATTCATATAGCCCTTTTGTAGTTTTGAATGCCATCTTCCATTCACCCCCCTCCTTAATTTTGATTTGATGGTACCCACTCTCCAAATCCAACTTGGTGTAGTACCTTGCTCCTCCCAAACAATCTATCAGATCTTCAATCCTAGGAATGGGAATTCTGTACCTTATAGTGATCCTATTAATTTCCCTTGAATCTGTACAAAGCCTCCACTTACCTCCTTTTTTTGATGCTAGAACCACTGGTACTACACATGGGATAATGCTTTGTCTGATTAGACCTTGGTCCAAAAGTTCTTGGACTTGGCTAGCTATCTCCTTCTTTTGATCAGGGGTCACCTTGTATGCAGCTTTATTTGGTAGAGATGCTCTTGGTATGAAGTCAATCTGATGACTTATGGTTCTAGGAGGTGGTAACATTGTAGGTGACCCATCACTAACTATGTATTTAAACTCCTTCAATAACTCTTGCACCTCCTTTGGTAATGGTGCTTGTTCCACCTTCTTCTCTTCACTAGGCTTAAGCATGATAGCATAGTGTGTTCCCTCTCCATTCTTTACACATTGCATGTACTCCTTACCTCCTTGCAATAAGACATTAGGTCCTACTGATGTAGACCCCTCATCATCAATGAGTGACTGAATTTTGTAGGTGACCCCATCTTTTTTGAAAGAATAAGAGTTCTTCTATCCATCATGAACTATCTTCCTATCAAACCACCATGGCCTACCTAAGAGTAGGTGGCATGCATCTATTGGGAGCATATCACACAAGATTCTATCCACATATTTTCCAATTGAAAAATCAACCCATGCTTCCTCATTTACAAGAACATGTTGTCCCTTATTCAACCATGTAACTCTATATGGGTTTGTATGAGGTATCTTGGTTAGTCCTAGCTTGCTGAGTGCCTCCTTTGAGATGATGTTATTAGTAGACCCTGAGTCTATGATCATCCTGCAAAATTTTCCAAGTATCTTGCACTTCACTCTAAAAAGTGCCATCCTTTGTTTAGCTTCTTCTTTGACAGGTTCCTTTATGAGAATCCTCCTAATCATTAGATTCTCCCCACTCTCTGAATCAAGGTTAATTTCAGGAGCCTTAATACTTCTGGTCTCCTTTTTGGCTAGGTAATTTACCCTCTTTTTACCATGTGAACTAGAAGCCTTCTCAGGGCATCTATAGGCTAGATGGCCTAGTTGATTACAATGTAAGCATTTCATATTTGCAAAGTGTGAGGCTCTACCTGAACCTCCAAATCTACCTCTTCCCCCACCTTGGAATCCTCTGCCTCTACTCATACTACCTCTTCCACTGGTATCATTAACTATCTCAGTCGATTTGGATTCTCCTTGGGATATATAATAACTACCTCTACTAGAAAAACTACCTCTATATCCTCTATTTTCTTTTCTTCTACCTCTCCCTCTTGAGGTCTGATCATGTTTCCTCTTTCTCTTCTCTTCTATCATTAAAGCCATCTGATAGCATTGTCTCACACTGGTTAGGGTAGTAAGGCTCATCTCTACTTGTATAAACCACTTGAGTCCATTATGATATCTAGCTAATATGATGCTCTCATCCTCCACTATCTTGGATCTTAAGCATAACTTTTGGAACTCCTCAGTAGATGCTTTGAAATCAAGGTCTTTCTACCTGAGGTTTTGTCTCTTTCTATGCATTTGAAATTCATAATCATCCACTAGGTAAGTCTCCTTCAACTTAGCTAACATACCCTTCCATGTAACAATAGGGTTCTTGCCCTCTTTCTCTCTCTCAGTCTAAACATATTTCCACCAGGTAAGTGTTGGTCCCCTCAACCTAGACTTAGCCACTTTCAACTTCTGAGCATCTGTCACACCATCACATTCAAAGTGATTTTCAAGACTATCTATCTTGTTTATGACTAGATCAGCATCCATTTATCAAGTAAAAAGTGGCACACCCTCTAAGGATTTACAACTTAAGGCCTTGAGTGCCTTCAAGGAGGGTTCCTCTCGTAAGAATGGATCAGGAGTAGGTGCTTCTTCCTCTAAGTCCAACTCCTTCTCCTTAGCTTCCTTCTCTTCTTTCTCATCTACCTTGTCCTTCACTCTATCTGGCTTGTCTTGGACTTCTCCTAAGATTTTCTCTAATTGGCTCAATCTTTCTCTTAGCAGTCTATTGTCCTCTTCTTGTTCTTTAACTCTCTTGTCCAATTTAGCATTGGTCACCATCTTTCTAGATGCACTTGAATCTCCACTTGACTCTCCAGTCTACAACATTCACTAGCTGCAACACTTGTTATCCCAAATCTTGAACCTATGCTCTAATACCACTCTGATAGGGAGAAACTTAGTCACCTCCTAAGTTGTCTTTAACTCTACTTAGGTCACTCCTAGGACCCTTAGGGTTTCCTTAATCCACCCTCCAAATCTTGAAAAGATCCAATTCTTTCCCTCCACTAAGAATCTTCCTATCTTGCTAGGTTCCCCATTCTTTGTTTTGGATTGCAGGAGGGCTAGGGATTCATTCAACTTCATTTCCCAATCCCAAAATGGGTCTCAAGTTTCCAAGTTAATCCATTTCTCTATCGCTCTCCATATTCCTATCTTTTAGGCCTTGTAGCCTTTTTCACCAATTAGGCCTCCTAAAAAGTAGGAATGCACTTTTTCGATGAAAAGTCCTAAAAGGACCCCCAAATATATTTTGGCAGTTCACTCCTACCACACAAGACCTTCAAGATTTTGGTGGTCTCAGGTCTCAACCCTATGCATACAACCTGTTTTAGAAATAGTGCTTTTTCAAGCTTTTTAGACCAGTCTTTGGTCTTTGGAATCAAAATTTGGTAACTTGGTTTCTTGGGCACTCCTCCTCGTTCCTGAGAACCTTCACAACATATATTAACACATTCATGGCCTTCTTGGCTCATGAAAACATCCCTCCTGCATTTACCAAACACTTCTTCACAGTCTTCCTAGCCGGGATACATCCACAGCTCGCCTAGGGCAACACCTTAAATATAGGTGCACTCACTTCTAGAGCTCTATCTTCTAGATTCTTGAAGCTCCATGGACCTATTCTCCATCCCCAAGAGGCCATACAAAACCAATGGTGGGAAATGGAGTTAGGTCCACTTCTTTGCCTCTCTGTCAAAACTGGACAGCAAACTATAGAAAACAAACTAATTTACAAGATGCAAAAGAAAAGTAATTACAGAACAAAATAACCACTAGATTAATTCTATAACATGACCAACAATTGTCTCAAATGATCACAGTCTTAAATCTAATCCATGCACAACAAGAAAAGAAGAAAAATCTTCAAATCTGCTACTCTGTCATTCAAACTCCTTGGCTCCAAAACTCAAAAAACCGTACAATGAATTCCAACCCTTAAAATTAGGGTTTTCCTTCCTTATATCCCCTCAAAACATGTGCCTAACTCCTTGGATGATGGACTCAATCCAACTTAAACATCAAAACCCTTAAGACAATAAAAAATGTTGTCAGCAACTTTTAAAAGTTGCTAATGTTGCATAGCAACATTTTGACATCTTTTACATATTTTCACTTTTCAAGTGTTTTAACACTAATCTGACCTAAAAAACCCTAGTTAGACCTCTTAGGGTATCATAGGACCATAAAGACATGAAAAACATCAACTTTCTACCTGACCACATTATCAAGTACAATGTCATTAATGAGCCAAAATGAAGTACTTTGACCTAACATAAAGCACAATTAAACACTACTTCACACCATATTTGGTCCACATGAACTTATATAATTACAATGCCCTTATAGAGGGTCTTTAACACTTTCACACATGAAAAAAACATGAGATCACCAATTGAGTGGCTTCTCAAGGGTGCTCCTGCACCATTTTCTCATATTGAATTGATTTTAGTTTGAGCTATACTGTATCCCATACCAGTGGTATCACCTTTAAGTTCTGTGCATAGAGCTATGATTGAATTAGATCAAAACTTGTGTGTAGTTTATAAATCTTGTCTTTTGCTCCTGATAATTTAGATTCAATCTTATTCTTGATGTTTTCCAATTCCAATATTTTCATATTAGCTTGCATGAGTTCTTCATCTAACTATTTATTTTCTTTGTTCTTCTCTTCAATAGCTATTAGGCTATCAGTTAACTGATCATTCAATTCTTCTATCTTATCTTTTAAAGATAAATTTTCTTTATTCAATTTCTTGACCATTTTACCCAAATCATTTGTAGAGCAATCTTTAAATTATTTTCTTAACTTTTTCACAAGCATTTGTGAGCCATCAAATTTTAGTTTAAGTTCCTCATTTTCTTTCTCAGATCTGTCTAGACCTTCAAGGGCTGCTTCAAGATTCTTTTTCAGATGTTTTGCTTCTACTGAATCCATGATCTCCTCAAGTGGTTAAACTTCCTTTCAGAGGACCAGAGGTCTGATACAAATTGTTGGAAACACTAAGAGGGGGGGGGGGGGACGAATCAATGTTTAACTATTTACTCTNACCAGAGGTCTGATACAAATTGTTGGAAACACTAAGAGGGGGGGGGGGTGACGAATCAATGTTTAACTATTTACTCTATTTTAGCAACTTTAAACATAAATAAAATATATATCAATTGGATCTTAACACAAGAACACATAACACATGATATGATTACGGGGAAACCTTGATTAGAGGAAAACCCTAGTGGGAATTAGTACCCACAAATATTTCACTAGTATGACGAACCTGTTAAAGTGCCTTTGCCCTGTTAGGAGCAGTATTTACAATGCAAGTAAAAAGAACTTGTTGGGACTGAAAAACGCAGTATGGGTTTTGAAGTACCATGTTAAAATTTTGCAATCTGAAGCCCTATGATCATTTTTTGTGCCTATTTGCGTTGATGAAATTCTGAGGTCTACCATGCATGTAAGGTGCTAATCAATCTTGTTTAGGCATATGAAGACATCCCAGTTCATTAATTTCAAGTTTCGAGTTATCTCGTGATGTCTTGTTTTAGGCACTTGTCAAAATTTGAATTTGTATGTGTCAATCTGTTGTAATAGGCCCAGTTTGCCTTTGAATATCTTGCACCCATAAATGTTTCATGACCCGCCACTTTGGGGATGTTTAGTATGCATATCAAATAACTTATATTTCAAATCCCAAGTCATTTCGATATGTTTTGACTAGGTTTCAGACATTTCAAATCCCAAGTCATTTCGATATGTTTTGACTAGGTTTCAGACCCCTCAAAGTTGGTAGTTTACTGTTGTCATGCATTGTGTATTTGATCAGAACTCTGAGTAGCCCTGTTTGACTGAATGTAACTTTTGACCTAGTGACCTAAATGAAAAAATTCCTCTTGTACTCCATTATAGAGGTCAAATGCTTATTTAATTTTCATCTTCAAGTTGTGAGAGGTCTATTTGGTCAAGTTGCTAAGCCCATTCCATTTGCAGTTTCTATCAGTGTGCCAAACTGTCAAATGTAGATTTCTGAAGGACCTACTTTGAGGTCTTACAGTTTCACTCCCGGTTGAATGGAATGACTAATTGAAAGCTACCCTATATTATAGGCATGGAAATGTTCTATCCTAACAATTTTCAAGGCATGATGAATCCGTTTGCCTAGTTTGCCAATCCGATTCCGTTTGCAGTTTCTAACATTTTGATCCAGATCAATTGCACAGCTTGGTCGGAGGCCCTGTTTGCGAGGTTATATCTTGAATGACGTGATTGGTCACATAAATAAAATGGTTGACTTGAATTATAGACCAAATTTGCTTCAATTTTGCAAGGTTTCAGATCCTGAGGGTTTTGTTTGCACACTTTCCAAGTTTCTTTCCATTTGTAGAAATGGGTATTCCTTATATTTTTGGTTTCCTACATTTCCAAGTGGCTACTTTCAAAAGGCTGCCAAATGTGCCTGGATGATTGTCAAGAGGAACCCTTCCAAATCCATATTCTCCATATAGCATACTCCCAGTATCTAGAATCTTGGATCTTCAGGAAGTCGTTTGACCTATTTTCAAAGTCAAAACCAAATGTGTTTACCATTATTTAATAGGGTAATTTGCAGAATTGCTTTGAATAGGCAACTTGGGCGATTAAAATCTTTGGACCTATTGGGTTTCGTCAGTTTCCGCTTTGGAGTATAGAAGAATGTCAATCATAGGATGTGTGTGCCCACCGCCACATTCCGGTTACTAGATCTTGTCAGTTTTTAAAGGTAGCCCCAAAGGCCAGTTACCATTAATGTAATCAATCTGCATAAATGTTAAAATGATTATAAAGGCCGTCGGTTTGTACTTTATGGTCAAAATTTGGAATGAGAAAGTGTAGACAGGAGGCATTGGGTGCAAGGAAGCTTCCAGATAATGCAAATGATGACAAATCCAATCCACTGGGATAACTTCTATTCAACATTCTGTCAAATAGTCCACATCTCAGAATTGTGCCTCAATAACAGTTGTACTCTCATGAAGATAGTTTATAACTACAATGTTAGAGGAAATTTCCAAATATATTTTATGTTTTGAATGGATCACCGCACCATTTTTCAAGAGTATTCATGAAGGCATGGACAAGGGAGATGTGTGCAAGGTGATGGCATCTTTAGGCTCCAGTACCAACAACTTCAAGTCACCATACAATCTGTATGAATTTCCGATTGGCACTGAGTACTTTGTAGTTACTATGGCCATGGTCCCGATCTCATTTGTTCACCACATACTTCAAAGTTCCCAATATTGCAAGGAAATTGTGCACGTGCCTTTTATTTTAGCAGATGTATTGGAGAAGGTATGTTTTACCCACTTTAAAGCCCACGAGCTTGTAGCTTTTGTACCCAATTCAGCTGGGCATTATAATGTCTGTGGTGGATATCAAAAGCACACAGAAAATGATGCCCACGCATTATATGTCTGCATTTAAGACATGTTAAACTGCAATTTGAACAGCCAACACATTTAATGGAAAGATGTTTTTTTTATTTTTTTGATGGAGGATGGCTTAAGGGATATTAAAAGCTCCCAGATTATAATATTAATGTATGCATTTGTTGATAAGGCTTTAGAAAATTCCAAGAAATGAAATTGGTAGGTGTAAAGAAGATTAAACAACCTTGCCAGTGTCCTCCCTACCTACGCTAAAATGGTAGCTTTGGAACAGGGTGCGAGCTGTTTGACAGGATGCTCCATCTCATGAAATGCGATGAGTGTAGGATGTGCTCAAAACAACATGAAGGGCTTTAGAAAATTACAAGCAATGCAATCGGCAGGTGTGAAGTGAGCTGTGGCTATGCCAAAGCATGTGGGAGAATATCCTAGGCATTTAAACTTTAGGCTAATGCAATTTGCAGGTGTAAAGAAAGTCCATAACCTTTGCCATCATACGACCTGTGTAGATGTAAAATGGAACACACGCCATGGAGAGATTTGATGGAGGCCTTTGCGTTATTACATATACTATTTTTGCAAATTGAAAGTGGCAAGCTGTGTAATGGCATGGGAGGAAGATTGCACCAAAATGTGGAAGTGCAAACAAGCATGTGAGCTGTCTATGCATTAGAACTCAGGAAGTTGCACATTAAACTGTTGCCCCATCAGTGCATTGCCAATGGTAGAGGGTTGCATAGGAATTGGAGGGTTACAATAACAGATGCAAATGCAATTTGAAAAGCCCATGCATGGGACATAAATAGTAAGAAATTTAAGTAGCATTTGAGATCTCCAGGAAAATGTATTTGAGATATGTGCTCGGCTAGTGTTTCTGTAACTGGGTTCTGGGATTTATCCCACATGCGCCAAAATGAAGTAAAGTATGAATGTTTAAATACTAAATCAATTTGAATATGATTTGAAGTAAAGAGCTAGGAGCTCTTGGAGACAACAGGCTGGAAGGCTTAGTACATGCAGTGGGCCCACCCTAATTTTGGTTGAAAATGCAAAGATAAGCCTTAAAAACTAAAACTAGTTATCCCACATGCATCCCACAAAGAGAATTTGAAGAGTTTATATACAAGAATGCACAATATGATATATGAAGAGAAGGAGGAGACTATGGGTGCGTGCTCAAGAGCTGAGGGCTTGCCTCAAAAACTCTGCCCGTGAAGAAGATGCCCAAATTTTGGTGGGGCCCACAACGATGATGCGGTAGGTGACTGGGCTTAAGAGGCTGCATATTTGGACATGAATCTCAAGGTGGCCAAAATCGATGAATGGCTTAATGGCTTCGTGATAAAGTTGCAAGGAAGATAAGCTTAAGCCATTAAGCCATTGGTCCACATGGCACAAATGACAAGTGGCACCCAGTGGATCAGTCAGCGAATCAGAGGATGCCACGTGGCCCCCAGTAGGTGCCAAGTGGCGCAAGTCAAATGAAGTTTAGAGGCACCAATCAGAAATTTACATATGGCACCAAGTGGACTTGTGGACCAATCAGACGGCGACACTTGGTGCATTCTAGTGAGATGTGCAGATTTCAAATTGTTTTTAAATTTAAATTCATTTCATCAAATGGGTTAAAGAACTTGCAACTTCAAAAAGATCTAAGGGTTGACTTAATGGCTCAATGGAAACATGCTCACTATCTACCCATTAATCCATTAAGCCATTGGTCCATGTGGCACAAGTGACAAGTGTCACCCAGTGGATCTGCAGGCCAATCAGAAGCTGCCATGTGTCACTTTTTTGGAATAAAGTTTTAAAATGATATTTAAAAAATATTGAATACGTGCAACATAAAAAAAGATTGAAGTATTAAAATGAAATATTATTCAATAGTCAAACTATTGAATTAATGCATAATTTCAAATATTACAAAGTATTCAAAAGTTCAAAACTAAAAATCTGCACGGGAAAGAAAACTTGAATTAAAGTTTCAGAGGGAAAATCTTGTCCAAACTATGGAGTATTATATGTTTCCAGAAAGGTCTCAGAAAGGAGATCATGATTTTGCAGACCAATTGAGGGAAAACCAAATCAAATTTCCATAGTTTCAGTTTGAGAAGTTGCAGATATTTTCTGGGGACAGACAGGTGTCGGTGACTGGGTTGTTTTTCCTTTCTCCTATATCTGGTTTTCTCTGCATTGTAGCATAAGATGTTGAAATTTATGCTTTTGGGAAGCTTCCAGGATTTGGAGTCTTATTTCTTTGTGTTCTTTGTTTTGAAAATATACAGTATCAAATGAATTTTAATGAAGAATGATGGAATCCCTATTCAAGTATTTGTCTGATGTCTTTATATGCTTGTTTTTAATTATTGTGCATTAATCTATAAGGCATGTTAATTCACCAGTTACAAGGTAACTGTGGTCTTGGTTTTTCAAGGAGAGATTAAATCTTGAATGCAAGTTCTGAGATTTTAGGGTCAGCACATGAATTTGATGTCCAGCTATTGAAATGAGAAGAATGAATTGTAAGGCATTTTATTCGGGTTTTTTGAGTTTTGGAGTTAAGGTTTTCTGGGAATGCATATTTGTTTGACTCTGTTGCTCAAGAGATAAGGCACTGGTCATTTTCTGGTTATGCAATTTTCTTCATCAATCAATTATTCAAATCACTTTTAAATTTCTTTATGAGAGCTTGAAATGTCTATGTCTTGCATTGTGTGAATGTAAGGGTATATGTTAGTTTCTTTAACGAAGAAATCTATGGGTTAGCCTACCTGAGTCTAGAACTTGAAGAGAAGAAGGATTTCATGCTTGTCACATTGGTCATTTCCCTAGTTCTTAGCAGATCATGTAGGTGGGATCCTGCATAAGATTGGTTGAGTTGAACTCTCACATATTGTAAGTCTGAGAACTATCCACTATTTTTCATATCTGCATATAGGACTTTAGTGAGAGATTGTTTATGTATGCATATTTTAGCTTGTTTTAGGTGTACCTGCCTGAGTGTGTGGAGCTCAAAGTAGAAGGAGGATCAAATCCTCATCAATTAGCCTTTTCTTGCCCCTCAGTTTGTATGAAGAAGTAGATTCATGTGAGTTGGACTAAGATCCCCAAGTCTAGTTTGCATATTCTCTTTTAGAACTGAAGGATACAGGAAAAAGAGCTAACAAAATGGCAACTCTGTTGGGGATAGAGATTACAAAATCTTGTTGAAAATTTTAGAATATCTCTAGTTTTAAAAATTATAAATCAAAATACCCCAGTAAATGTAATCTGTCGGAAGAGTGAAGTTTAAAAGCTCATAGGAGCTAATCATTTGTTGCTTCATTTCTGGACCAGATTGTGAGTCTTAATCCCATACATGTTATGGGTGGTGACTCTATTTGAATTTGAAGAATCCTGGTTGTTTTATGTCAGTGTAATTTGTGATTATCAGCTGTTATTTGATGTTTAAGATTAGCAAGTTTAAGATGCTTCTTTCCTTGCTTGGCTGAATCGACATCTGAATCTGATTTCAAGAAAGAGTGTCAAGAAAAAGAATCTGAAATTTGTTCAGATCTCTGTGTGTGAATAGCCTGGAAGTGTTTTATTTGCAGCGAAAGGAAGAAAAAGAATGTGTGACTTTGCTGGTTAGAATGAGCTCAGAAATAAAAAGAATTTGGCAAATAACTTTTGCTATTTGAAAGTTCTCCTCTGCAAGGAGATGGTGATTCTACGAAGAAAGAACTAGATGAAGCTACACAAAAGGCTCTAAATCCGCAGTGTTTCATGTCAAGAAGCAAAAATAGTAGCTGCTGCAAATTTTATCCAGGTAATCCTCTTATTTTTTGAAATGAAAAGTCCCTTCATAGGTGAATGAGTCACTAATAAAAGGGAAAGAGATTCAAAGTTTTGTCATATTTATGGGTTGAGATTTTCAGTTATTAAAATCAGAAATATGATGTGGTTTCTTGAAAGAAGTGATGGTTTTGAAATCAGATAGAAATCTTTTTCAAGAATGGAATGTATTGTTGAATAAGTAGTTCAAATGGAAATTCCAACTCTCATGGAGGGAGATATGTTTTCTAGATCTGAAATTTACAAGAAAGATCTTGAAATTGCTAGTAGAAAAAAGAATATTGCATTGATAGATCAAAAAATCCAAGAGAAAGCCCTACTAATTTTAAGAGAAAGGGTAGGAGATAGAAAAAAGGAATCAACATATTCATTTTATCAAAGGTTTTCTAGTGTAGTTGATAAGCTTATAGCTAATATTGACTTTCCAGAATTAGAGTGGGTGCAATTATTTCTAGAGCTTTGTGTGCCAGAATTGCTTGATTGGTTAGCATGTTTTAAAGAAGAGGCATCTGAATGTGTTAAAAGATGGATTGATGAAATTGAGAATTCTGAACTTGAAAGTGTAGATGATGTTGAAATATAGTTCTTATGAAGATGGTGCTGAATCTAGTTCTTATAATGATGATGCTGAATCTTATTATGCTGACGATGAAGTAGATGAATATCAGATTGATGAAGATGAATCTTTAGTAAATAATTTTTCCTTTCAGTCTGTAGATTTTTCTTTTATTCAACACAATAGTGCAGACTTATCTCAATTTAAGGAAGACTTTAATGAGCACCAAGAGTGTGATTATGATGCAGACAGAAGTTGTTGCAATGATTTTCTTGCACAAAAAGACACGAGCCACAAAGTTTCAGTCCTTGTTTCAAATAAGGAAGATTGTTTTCAATCCATGTCATTAAATGGGGGTGTCCAAGAAATCATTTGTGAGGAATTTGTAGAAGAAAGGGGTAAAGAATTGTCAAATTTTGAAAATGGATGTGCATATGATGTCCCAACACCAACACCTTTTCATACAACTAATTATTTTGATGAGATCATTGAGGGATTTCTTTTAAAAAATGATAGCTATAGTTGTGCTTCTTCTCAAATTCATAGCAATGATGATTGTTCAACTCATAATGATGCTTATTCAGAATGTTCCATCCTTGGTGATCGTTACAATTCAGAAATTAATGATGGGTTTAATGGAGTTTCTAACTCACTCTTTGATGAAGAAATAGATGTGAATCAGCCAATGCTTTGTTATCCTGATTTTGAAAAGGTTTTCCATGTATTTTCTAATCCTTTGTATGAGGACATGATTGAAAATTTAGTTGATCGGAATGATATATCAGATTATGAAAAGTGTAACGCCCCGCCAGGGAACCCAAGAGAGATTAACCTAAACATGTCACTATGTGTGCTGAATATTTTTTTTTAAAGTTAACATAAAGAAACATACAAGCATGTGGAAGTGATTACCATTTATACACATGTCTTACACTCACATAGATTACATGAATCAAGGGTCCCATGACGTTGAATTACTTAAAGCAAAACACAACTAACAATATAACAAAAGATTCCATCTGATTAAACATAACAAGTACAACTTACATAACCACAATTACAAACCTCATGGATAACCATGAAACCACCATAACACACATCCACTACACATGTTGCAGGGTATGTGGTAATCACTCTAATCTACTTACTATTACAATTTCCAGATTAGGTATCACATGCGATACACTAATGCAAGATTAAAATAATCAAAATTACATAATAAATGATGAAGGAACATAAAGAGCTCATCCATACAGAACCATCAAGCACCTGGTACAAGGATGTCAAATCTCAATAGATAAAGAATCACTACCACCCGTCCATGTGGAACCACAAAGGTCCACCCCACCATGCTGAGGAGATAACAACAGATCCCAATCGGATATCCAAAACCAACAAGGCATAACCACTAAGCAAGGGATCC
>MU223387.1:221444-236188 GCA_018584345.1 Thuja plicata
CAAATATTTAATTATTTAATTAATCATATAAGCACATACAATATAGTTTTCAATTAAATATTTAATTAAATCATAATATCCAAATATTTCAATTTAATTAATTATTTAAAATAAACTTAGGATATAACTAAATCATTAATCCAACTATAATCCATTAATTCACTAAACATGAAAAATCACTCAATAATCCAAAAATCACCTGAAAACATAATCAATCAATAACACTCACAAACTCAAGAGAGAGGGTATTCAAATTATGTCAACCTAGACAAATTTGGATAAGGTAGTCATACTGAAACTCATCCTACATTAGGACGATTAGGCTTAGGTTAGGGTTTTGGATCTGTATGTTACCTCCCCTATTTACAATTGAGATGAATATTTATGGGCACACTCACTCCTGCCAATTTAGGGAAGACGATGCCCTGTACCTGCAATCCTATCATCCAAAGAACATGCATGTACATACATAATATAATATCTCAATCAATGATAGGGATCGGTCGAACGTGTGGATCTCGCCGAAGCAAGTAACTACGTCTCCATCCTCTACTACAACAACACATCAACAAGTACATTCACATATAAGACAACCATACACATGCGAGTATGGGGTAAGTATATCATAAACTAAAATTGACAAATAGTAATCTACAAGATAACATCATCCCATCTATCTATGCATAAGGTAAAATGATGACATCATAATCAAGTATCATAATCAAATGAAATAATATCCGCTCACATGAAATGTGGCCTAAAAGAATTCATCCAAACAACTGAAACCAATGCCTAAAGAGTACGTCATCCTAAAGTAAAAAGCAAAACATGAGTGGGTATTACAAAAAGAATAACTATGGGAGCCAGGATTAAATGGCCGATTCAGCTTCCTTTTGCTCTAATCAATCTTCCTCCAATGTTGATCTTGAAAATTATTACAGTTTGAAAATGAATGAAGTTTCTCATGGTGAACTATGTATGAAATCAGAGGTTACGGTTCATCATGCTTCCCCTAATTCTTTGCATGATCTATATGAGGTTGAATATGAAATTTTTTTCTTTGATATCCAGGCATGTGTTGGAGTGAACCAGTATGTTTCCAGCGATGAGAGTGAGCTGGAATGTTTATTGTTTCAGAAAGATAGTGATCTTCAAGGATGTGATGTTGTGATATCACATAGTGATCAACATATGCAGCGATTCAGTGCTTTTGTTTTCCCAAGTGAAGGTGTGTTTTCTGATTACTCTTTTTTTGACATGTTGAAGATTCAGGGCATCATGTTTGATCAAGTGAATGGATATGATAGCCTCAATTTACCTTGGATGTTTGGAGATAAAAATCATATGTTTGACAGAGGTAAGAGATGAATCTTGTTTTGGGGCTTTGGGCCTTGTAAATAAGCTTCTTGTTTGTACAGTTTCTTTCTTTCCCTTTCAGTCATGTGGTGTGTTTCCTTTCAATAAAGAGGTTCCCTATTTTTGGAGAAAAGTTTCAAAAAAGAAGAGAGAGAAAGTGGAAGTAGAAAGTTTGATGTTCTTTTTGGGTGGTTTTCTGTGCCTTGAGATTCTAAAATTTCTCTGCATGCCCGCATGGGGCATGTGTCCACATTCAGAGCCAATGTTGGGACTGAAAAATGCAGTAAGGGTTTTGAAGTACCATGTTAAAATTTTGCAATCTAAAGCCCTGTGATCATTTTTTGTGCCTATTTGCCTTGATGAAATTCTATAGTCTACCATGCATGTAAGGTGATAATCACTCTTGTTTAGGCATATGAAGACATCCCAGTTTGTTAATTTAAAGTTTTGAGTTATCTCGTGATGTCTTGTTTTAGGCACTTGTCAAAATCTGAATTTGTACGTGTCAATCTGTTGTAATAGGCCCAGTTTGCCTTTGAATATCTTGCACCCAGAAATGTTTCATGACCCACCACTTTGGGGATGTTTAGCATGCATATAAAAGAACTTATATTTCAAATCCCAAGTCATTTAGATATGTTTTGACTAGGTTTCAAATCCCTCAAAGTTTGTAGTTTACTGTTTTCATGCATTGTGTAATTGATCATAATTCTAAGTAGCCCTGTTTGACTGACTGTAAATTTTGACCTATTGACCTAATTGAAAAAATTCCTCTTGTATTCCATTATAGAGGTCAAATAGTTCTTGAATTTCCGTCTTCAAGTTGTGACAAGTCTATTTGGTCAAGTTGCTAAGCCCATTCCATTTGCAGTTTCTATCAGTGTGCCAAACTGTCAAATGCAGATTTCTGAATGACCTACTTTGAGGTCTTACAATTTCACAGCCGGTTGAATGGAATGGATAATTGAAAGCTCCCCTATATTATAGGAATGTAAATGTGCTATCCCAATAATTTTCAAGGCATGATGAATCTATTTTCCCAATTTGCCAATCCGATTCCATTTGCAGTTTCTAACATTTTGATGCAGATCAGTTGTACAGCTTGGTCGGAGGCCCTGTTTGTGAGGTTATATCTTGAATATGGTGATTTGTTACATAATGAAAATGGTTTCCTTGAATTATAGACAAAATTTTCTTCAATTTTGCAAGGTTTCAGATCCTGAGGGTTTTGTTTGCACACTTTCCAAGTTTCTTTCCATTTGTAGAAATCAGTATTCCTTATGTTTTCGGTATCCTGCATTTCCAAGTGGCTACTTTTGAAGGGCATCCAAATGTTCCTAGATGATTTTCAAGAGGCGCCCTTCCAGATCCTTATTCTGCATATAGCATACTCCCAGTATCCAGAAGCTTGGATCTTCAGGAAGTCGTTTGACTTGTTTTCAAAGTCGAAACCAAATGTGTTTACCATTATTTAACAAGGTAATTTGCAGAATTGCTTTGAATAGGAAACCAGGGCGATTAAAATCTTTGGACCTGTTGGGTTTTGTCAGTTTCCACTTTGAAGTATGCAAGAATGTCAATCATAGGATGTGTGTGCCCACCAACACATTCTGGTTACTAGATCTTGTCAATTTTTGAAGGCAGCCCCAAAGGCCAGTTACCATTAATGTGATCAATCTGCATAAATGTTAAAATGATTAAAATTGATGAATGGCTTAATGGTTTCATGAGAAATTTGTAAGGAAGATAAGCTTAAGCCATTAAGCCATTGGTCCACGTGGCACAAATGACAAGTGGCACCCAGTGGATCAGTTAGCGAATCAGAGGAAGCCACGTGGCGCCCAGTAGGTGCCAAGTGGTGCAAGTCAAATGAAGTTCAGAGGCACCAATAAGAAATTGACACATGGCACCAAGTGGACCTATGGACCAATTAGAGGGTGACACTTGGCACATTCTGGTGAGATGTGCAGATTTCAAATTATTTTTAAATTTAAATTCATTCATCAAATGGGTTAAAGAACTTGCAACTTCAACAAGATCTAAGGGTTGACTTAATGGCTTAATTAAAACATGCTCACTATCTACCCATTAATCCATTAAGCCATTGGTCCATGTGGCCCAAGTGACAAGTGGCACCCAGTGGATCTGCAGGCCAATCAGAAGCTGCCACGTGTCACTTTTTGGAAAAAGATTTTAAAATGATATTTAAAAACTATTGAATACGTGCAACATAAAAAGAGATTGAAGTATTAAAATTAAATATTATTCAATAGTCAAACTATATAATTAATGCATAATTTCAAATATTTCAAAGTATTCAAAAGTTCAAACCTGAAAATCTACATGGGAAAGCAAACTTGAATTAAAGTTTCAGAGGGCAAATATTTTCCAAACTATGGAGTATTATATGTTGCCGGAAAGGTCTCAGAAAGGAGATCATGATTTTGCAGACCAATTGAGGGAAAATCAAATCTAATTTTCACAGTTTCAGTTTGAGCAGTTGTAGATATTTTTTGGGGATAGACAGGTGTCGGTGACTGGGTTGTTTTTCCTTTCTCCTATATCTGGCTTTCTCTCCATTGTAGCAGACGATGTTGAAATTTATGCTGCTGGGTAGCTTCCAGGCTTTGGAGTCTTATTTCTTTGTGTTCTTTGTTTTGCAAATATACAATATCAGATGAATTTTAATGAAGAATGATGGAATCCCTGTTCAAGTATCTGTCTGATGTCTTTATATGCTTGGTTTTAATTCTTGTGCATTAATCTATAAGGCATGTTAATTCACCAATTACAAGGTAACTGTGGTCTTGTTTTTTGAGTTTCTTTCAAGGAGAGATTGAATTTTGAATGCAAGTTCTGAGATTTTAGGGTCAGCACATGAATTTGATGTCCAGATATTAAAATGAGAAGAATGGATTGTAAGGCATTTCATTCGGGTTTTTTGAGTTTTGGAGTTAAGGTTTTCTGGGAATGCATATTTTTTGACTCTATTGCCGGATAGATAAGGCACTGGTATTTTGTTGGTTATGCAGTTTTCTTCATCAATCAATTATTCAAATCACTTTTAATTTTCTGTATGAGAGCTTGAAATGTCCATGTCTTGCATTCTGTGAATGTAAGGGTATATGCTAGTTTCTTTAAAGAAGAAATCTATGGGTTAGCCTGCCTGAGTGTAGAACTCGAAGAGAAGAAGGATTTCATCCTTTTCACATTGGCCATTTTCCTAGTTCTTAGTAGATTATGTAGGTGGGATCCTGCATAAGATTGGTTGAGTTCAACTCTCACATCTTGTAAGTCTGAGAACTATCCACTATTTTTCATATCTACTTAAAGGACATTAGTGAGAGAGTGTTTATGTATGCAGATTTTAGCTTGTTTTAGGTGTACCCACCTTAGTGTGTGGAGCTCGAAGTAGAAGGAGGATCAAATCCTCATCAATTAGCCTTTTCTTTCCCTTTAGTTTGTATGAAGAAGTAGATTCATGTGATTTGGACTAAGATCCCCAAGTCTAGTTTGCATATTCTCTTTTAGAACTGAAGGATACAAGAAAAAGAGATAACAAAATGGCGACTCTGCTGGGGACAGAGATTACAAAATCTTGTTGAAACTTTTAGAATATCTCTAGTTTTAAAAGTTATAAATCAAAATACCCCAGTAAATGTAATTTTTCAAAGGAGTGATGTTTAAAAGCTCATAGGAGCTAATCATTTGTTGCTTCATTTCTGGACCAAATTGTGAATCTTAATCCCATACATGTTATGGGTGGTGACTCTGTTTGAATTTGAAGAATCCGTGTTGTTTTATGTCAGTGTAATTTGTGATTATCAACTGTTATTTGATGTTTAAGATCAGCAAGTTTAAGACTTTTCTTTCCTTGTTTGGATGAATCAATATCTGAATCTGATTTCAAGAAAGAGTGTCAAGAAAAAGAATCTAAAATTTGTTCAGCTCTCTATGTGTGAATAGCCTGGAAGCGTTTTACTTGCAGCGAAAGGAAGAAAAAGAATGTGTGACTTTGCTAGTTAGAATGAACTCAGAATTAAAAAGAATTTGGCAAATAGATTTTTCTATTTGAAAGTTCTCCTCTACAAGGAGATGGAAATTCTACGAAGAAAGAACTAGATGAAGGTACACAAAAGGCTCTGAATCCGTAGCGTTTCAAGTCAAGAACCAAAAAGAATAGCTGCTACAAATTTTATCCAGGTAATCCTCTTATTTGTTGAAAAGAAAAGTCCCTTCATAGGTGAATGAGTCACTAAGAAAAGGGAAAGAGATTCAAAGTTTTGTCATATTTCTGGGTTGATATTTTCAGTTATTAAAATCAGAAATATGATGTGGTTTCTTGAAAGAAGTGATGGTTTTGAAATCAGATAGAAATATTTTTCAAGAATGGAATGTATTGTTGAATAAAAAGTTCAAATGGAAATTCCAACTCTCATGGAGGGAGATATGTTTTCTAGATTTGAAATTTACAAGCAAGATCTTGAAATTGCTAGTAGAAAAAAGAATATTGCATTGATAGATCAAAAAATCCAAGAGAAAGCCCTACTAATTTTAAGAGAAAGGGTAGGAGATAGAAAAAAGGAATCAACATATTCATTTTATCAAAGGTTTTCTAGTGTAGTTGATAAGCTTATAGTTGATATTGACTTTCCAGAATTAGAGTGGGTGCAATTATTTCTAGAGCTTTGTGTGCCAGAATCGCTTGATTGGTCAGCATCTCTTAGAGAAGAGGCATCTGAATGTGTTAAAAGATGGATTGATGAAATTGAGAATTCGGAACTTGAAAGTGTAGATGATGTTTAATCTAGTTCTTATGAAGATGGTGCTAAATCTAGTTCTTATAATGATGATTTTGAATCTTATTATGCTTATGATGAAGTAGATGAATATCAGATTGATGAAGATGAATCTTTAGTAAATAATTTTTCCTTTCAGTCTGTAGATTTGTCTTCTATTCAGCACAATAGTGTAGACTTCTTATCTCAATTTAAGGAAGAATTTAATGAGCACCAAGAGAGTTATTATGATGCTGACAGAAGTTGCTGCAATGATTTTCTTGCACAAAAAGACATGAGCCACAAAGTTTCAGTCCTTGTTTCAAATAGGAAAGATTGTTTTCAATCCATGTCATTAAATGGGGGTGTCCAAGAAAGAATTTGTGAGGAATTTGTAGAAGAAAGGGATAAAGAATTGTCAAATTTTGAAAATGGATGTGCATATGATGTCCCAACGCCAACACCTTTTCATACAGCTGATTATTTTGATGAGATCATTGAGGATTATCTTTTAAAAAATGATAGCTATATTTGTGCTTCTTCTCAAATTCATAGTGATCATGATTGTTCAAGTCATAATGATGCTGATTCAGAATGTTCCATCCTTGGTGATGGTTACGATTAAGAAATTGATGATGGGTTTAATGGATTTTCTAACTCACTCTTTGATGAAGAAATAGATGTGAATCAGCCAATGCTTTGTTATCCTGATTTTGAAAAGGTTTTCCATGTATTTTCTAATCATTTTTATGAGGACATGATTGAAAATTTAGTTGATCTGAATGATATATCAGATTATGAAAAGAATAACTATGGGAGCCAGGATGAAATGGCTGATTTAGCTTCCTTTGGCTCTAATCAATCTTCCTCCATTGTTGATCTTGAAAATTATTACAGTTTGAAAATGAATGAAGTTTCTCATGGTGAACTAAGTATGAAATCAGAGGTTATCGTTCATCATGCTTCCCTTGATTCTTTTCATGATCTGTATGAGGTTGAATATGAAAAGTTCTTCTTTGATATCCAGGCATGTGTTGGAGTGAACCAGTATGTTTCCAGGCATGAGTGTGAGCTGGAATGTTTATTGTTTCAAAAAGATAGTGATCTTCAAGTATGTGATGTTGTGATATCACATAGTGATCAACATATTAAACGATTCAGTGCTTTTTCTTTGCCAAGTGAAGGTGTGTTTTTTGATTACTCTTTGTTTGATATGTTGAAGATTCAGGGCAACATGTTTGATCAAGTGAATGGATATGATAGCCTCAATTTACCTTGGATGTTTGGAGATGAAAATCATATGTTTGACAGAGGTAAGAGATGAATCTTGTTTTGGGGCTTTGGGCCTTGTAAATAAGCTTCTTGTTTGTACATTTTCTTTCTTTCCCTAATAGTCGTGTGGTGTGTTTCCTTTCAATAAAGAGGTTCCCTATTTTTGGAGAAAAGTTTCAAAAAAGAAGAGAGAGAAAGTGAAAGTAGAAAGTCTGATGTTCTTTTTGGGTGGTCTATTGTACCATGAGATTTTGAAATTTCTTTGCATGCGCACATGGGGTATGCATCCACAGTCAAAGCCACTATTGGGATTGAAAAATGCAGTAAGGCTTTTGAAGTACCATGTTAAAATTTTGCAATCTGAAGCCCTATGATCATTTTTCGTGCCTATTTGCCTTGATGAAATTATGTGGTCTACCATGCATGTAAGGTGCTAATCACTCTTTTTTAGGTATATGAATACATCCCAGTTCATTAATTTCATGTTTTGAGTTATCTCGTGATGTCTTGTTTTAGGCACTTGTCAAAATTTTCATTTCTGCCGAAGTGTCAATCTCTTGTAATATCTTGCATCCAAAAAATTTTCATGACCCGCCACTTTTGGGATGTTTAGTATGCATATAAAAGAACTTATATTTCAAATCCCAAGTCATTTCGATATGTTTTGACTAGGTTTCAAACCCCTCAAAGTTGGTAGTTTATTGTTGTCATGCATTTATGTAATTGATCAAAATTCTTAGTAGCCCTGTTTGACTGACTGTAACTTTTGACCTAGTGACTTAATTGAAAAAATTCCTCTTGTACTCCACTATAGATGTCAAATACTTCTTGAATTTCTGTTTTCAAGTTGTGACAAGTCTATTTGGTCAAGTTGCTAAGCTCATTCCATTTGCAGTTTCTATCAGTGTGCCAAACTATCAAATGCAGATTTTTGAATGACCTACTTTGAGGTCATACAATTTCACACCTGGTTGAATGGAATGGATAATTGAAAGATCCCCTATATTATAGGCATAAAAATGTGCTATCCTAATGATTTTTAGGGCATGATGAATCCGTATGCCCAGTTTGCCAATCCGATTCCGTTTGCAGTTTCTAACATTTTGATGCAGTTAGTCGCACAGCTTGGTCGGAGGCCCTATTTGCGAGGTTATATCTTGAATAAATTGATTGGTCACATCATAAAAATGGTTGCCTTGAATTATAGACCAAATTTTCTTCAATTTTTCAAGGTTTTAGATCCTGAGTGTTTTGTTTGCACACTTTCCAAGTTTCTTTCCATTTGCAAAAACCGGTATTCCTTATGTTTTCGGCTTCCTGCATTTCCAAGTGGCTACTTTTGAAGGGCCGCCAAATGTGCCTGGATTATTTTAAAGAGGCACCCTTCTGGATCTGTATTATTCATATATCATACTCCCAGTATCTATAAGCTTGGATCTTCAGGAAGTCATTTGACTTGTTTTCAAAGTCGAAACCAAATGTGTTTACCATTATTTAACAGGGTAATTTGCAGAATTGCTCTGAATAGGAAACTTGGGCGATTAAAATCTTTGGACCTGTTGGGTTTCATCAGTTTCCACTTTGAAGTATGGAAGAATGTCAATCCTAGGATGTGTGTGCCCACCGGCACATTCCGGTTACTAGATCTTGTTAGTTTTTAAAGGCAGCACCAAAGGCCAGTTACCATTAATGTGATCAATCTGCATAAATGTTAAAATGATTATAAAGGCCGTCGGTTTGTACTTGATGGTCAAAATTTGGAATGAGAAAGTGTAGACAAGAGGCATCAGGTGCAAGGAAGCTTCCAGATAATGCAAATGACCATCAATCCAATCCACCGGGATAACATCTATTCAACATTCTGTCAAATAGTCCACATCTTAGAATTGTGCCTCAATACCAGTTGTACTCTCATGAAGATAGTTTATAACTACAATGTTAGAGGAACTTTCCAAATATCTTTTATGTTTTGAATGGATCACCACACCATTTTGCAAGAGTATTCATTAAGGCACAAACAAGGGAGATGTGTGCAAGGTGATGGCATCTTTAGGCTCCAGTACCAACAACTTCAAGTCACCATACAATCTGTATGAATTTTCGATTGGCACTGAGTACTTTGTAGTTACTATGGCCATGGTCCCGATCTTATTTTTTGACCACATACTTGAAAGTTCCCAATATTGCAAGGAAATTGTGCACGTGCCTTTTATTTTTGTAGATGTATTGGAGAAGGTATGTTTTACCTGCTTTAAAGCCCATGAGTTTGCAGCTTTTATACCCAATTCAGCTGGGTATTATAATGTCTGTGGTGGATTTCAAAAGCACACAGAAAAGGATGCTCACGCATTATGTGTCTACATTTAAGACATGTTAAACTACAATTTGAACAGCCAACACATTTAATGGAAAGACATTTTTAATTTTTTGATGGAGGATGGCTTAAGGGATATTAAAAGCTCCCAATTTATAATATTAATTTACGCATTTGTTGATAAGGCTTTAGAAACTTCCAAGCAATGCAAGTGGCAAGTGTAAAGTAGATTAAACAACCTTACCAGTGTCCTCCCTACCTATGCTAAAATGGTAGGTTTGGAACAAGGCGCGAGCTATTTGACAGGATGCTCCATCTCATGAAATGTGATGAGTGTAGGATGTGCTCACAACAACATGAAGTGCTATAGAAACTTACAAGCAATGCAATCGGCAGGTTTGAAGTCAGCTATGGCTGAGCCAAACCATGTGGGATAATATCCCAGGCATTTAAACTTTAGGCTAATACAATCTTCAGGTGTAAAGCAAGTCCATAACCTCTGCCAACATACAGCCTATGTAGATGTAAAATGGAACCCATGCCATGGAAAGATTTGATGGAGGCCTTTGGATTATTACATATACTATTTTTACAAATTGAAAGTGGCAAGCTGTGTAATGGCATGGGAGGAAGATTGCACCAAAATGTGGAAGCACAGACAAGCATGCGAGCTATCTATGCAGCAGAACTCAGGAAGCTGCGCATTAAACTGTTGCCCCATCAGTGCATTTCCAATGGTAGAGGGTTGCATAGGAATTGGGGGTTACAATAACAGATGCAAATACAATTTTAAAAGCCCACGCAGGGGACATAAATAGTAAGACATTTAAGTAGCATTTGAGATCTCCAGGAAAATGTATTTGAGAGATGTGTTGGGCTTGTGTTTCTGTAACTAGGTTTTGGGATTTATCCCATATGCGCCAAAATGAAGTAAAGTATGAATGTTTAAATACTAAAGCACTTTGAATATGATTCAAAGTAAAGAGCTAGGAGCTCTTTGAGATCACAGGCTGGAAGGCTCAGTACACGTAGTGTGCCCCACCCTAATTTTTGTCAAAAATACACAGATAAGCCTTAAAAAATAAAACCAGTTATCCCACATGCATACCACAAAGAGAATTTGAAGAGTTTATATACAAGAATGCACAATATGATATATGAAGAGAAAGAGGAGACTATGGGCATGCGCTTAGGAGCTGGGGGCTTGCCTCAAAAGTTGTTCTCGTGGAGATGACGCCAAAATTTTGGCAGGGCCTGTAGCGATGATGTAGCTTTTGACTGGGCTTAAGAGGCTGCATGTTTGGACATGAATCTCAAGGAGGCCAAAATTGATGAATGGCTTAATGGCTTAGTGAGAAAGTTGCAAGGAAGATAAGCTTAAGCCATTAAGCCATTGGTCCACGTGGCACAAATGACAAGTGGCACCTAGTGGATCAGTTAGTGAATCAGAGGATGCCATGTGGCGTGTAGTAGGTGCCAAGTGGCGCAAGTCAAATGTAGCTCAGAGAAACCAATCAAAGATTGACACATGGCACCAAGTGGACCTATAGACCAATGAGAGGGTGACATTTGGTGCATTCTGGTGAGATGTGCAGATTTGAAATTATTTTTTAATTTAAATTCATTTCATCAAATGGGTTAAAGAACTTGCAACTTCAACAAGATCTAAGGGCTGACTTAATGGCTTAATGGAAAGATGCTCACTATCTACCCATTAAGCCATTAAGCCATTGGTCCATGTCACACGAGTGACAAGTGGCACCCAGTGGATCTGCAGGCCAATCAGAGGCTGGCACGTGTCCCTTTTTGGAAAAAGGTTTTAAAATGATATTTAAAAACTATTGAATACGCGCAACATAAAAAGAGATTGAAGTATTAAAATGAAATATTATTCAATAGTCAAACTATTGAATTAAAGCATAATTTCAAATATTTTAAAGTATTCAAAAGTTCAAAACTGAAAATCTGCACGGGAAAGCAAACTTGAATTAAAGTTTCAGAGGGAAAATCTTATCCAAACTATGGAGTATTATATGTTGTTGGAAAGGTCTCAGAAATGGGATCATGATTTTGTAGACCAATTGAGGGAAAATAAAATCAGATTTTCACAGTTTTAGTTTGAGCAGTTGCAGATATTTTCTGGGGACAGACAGGTGTCGGAGACTGGGTTGTTTTTCCTTTCTCCTATATCTGGTTTTCTCTCCATTATAGCAGAAGATGTTGAAATTTATGCTGTTGGGCAGCTTCCAGGCTTTGGAGTCTTATTTCTTTGTGTTCTTTGTTTTGCAAATATACAGTATCAGATGAATTTTAATGAAGAATGATGGAATCCCTGTTCAAATATCTGTATGATGTCTTTATATGCTTGGTTTTAATTCTTGTGCATTAATCTATAAGACATGTTAATTCACCATTTACAAGGTAACTATGGTCTTGTTTTTTGAGTTTCTTTCAAGGAGAGATTAAATCTTGAATGCAAGTTTTGCAATTTTAGGGTCAGCACATGAATTTGATGTCTAGATATTGAAATGAGAAGAATGAATTGTAAGGCATTTCATTCATATTTTTTGAGTTTTGGAGTTAAGGTTTTCTGGGAATGCATATTTTTTTGACTCTGTTTCCCAATAGATAAGGCACTGGTCTTTTTCTGGTTATGCAATTTTCTTGATCAATCAATTATTCAAATCAATTTTAAATTTCTGTATGAGAGCTTGAAATGTCCATGTCTTGCATTCTGTGAATGTAAGGGTATATGTTAGTTTCTTTAAAGAAGAAATCTATGGGTTAGCCTGCCTGAGTCTAGAACTCGAATAGAAGAAGGATTTCATCCTTGTCACATTGGCCATTTTCCTAGTTCTTAGCAGATCATGTAGGTGGGATCCTGCATAAGATTGGTTGATTTGAACTCTCACATCTTGTAAGTCTGAGAACTATCCACTATTTTACATATTTGCATAAAGGACTTTAGTGAGAGAGTGTTTATGTATGTAGATTTTAGCTTTTTTTAGGTGTACCCGCCTGAGTGTGTGGAGCTCGAAGCACAAGGAGGATCAAATCCTCATCAATTAGACTTTTCTTGCCCCTTAGTTTGTATGAAGAAGCAGATTCATGTGAGTTGGACTAACATCCCCAAGTCTAGTTTGCATATTCTCTTTGAGAATTGAAGGATACAAGAAAAAGAGATAACAGACCTGGTTAAAGGCCTGACCCTGTTAGGAGTCTTTACAAATAACCCTATTAGGGGTGAGGACTCACTGTCCAAGAGCTCACTGCTCAATGAGAAAGAAGGCTACAACCTCCTAAGAATAGATATGCACTAAATCCAAAAGTGAACTGTTATATATAACACAGATGTCTGATCGGTTCTGGTTATACGCTTACGCTCTTATCTTCTTTAAGTGCTCTTTCTCATACTCACATATTTATACTATTCTTTTATATCCCTTCTCTGCATCTTTTTTTGACACTTGTAATATACCTTTACATTGCATATATATGTTATGCCTAAATAGACGTGACTATAAACAAGACCTTAGTCGGCTTAAAAATAACATTCACAACGCTTCCAAACAAATTGGATTAAGTGTGTTAAAAATAATGTTTAATACATGATTACAAACTTATTACAATAGGCACTTAGCCTTTACACAACAAAACATTACACGCTAATAAAAAACTGAAGTCAGCTCCATACTCTGTATTCTGAACTGCTAGTGTACTTTTTCTTTCTGTAACTTATCTCTATTGACATTTTGTTGGAGATTTACTTTTGGCAAGCTTGTTGATTGTAAGTTTGTCATTGATGACAACATATAATATACATCACTGTTCTGTATGTACTTATCAGAATGATGTTATCAAGCCTTGTGCTATTATAATCATGTTGTAGACATATTTTTTACGTTCTTTTAATACACGCAGGCTCAGATATGAAGTTTTAGTTGTGTTGTGTAATTTTGTTAGACGACAGTTACAGTTTCTGGAGGTTGTCTGTATAGAGCTGACATATTTTCATTGGTTCTTGAGTTGTGCCTATATTTAGAATATGCATGTGTATATTCAAGTTTAGTTATGAGTTGAAGAGAGTTATCTAAAGGCACCGAACATGTTTCAACAAGATTGCATTGTTAGAGTGAATTTGGTGAGGCCAACTTTGTGAAGCGTCACGTCTATTCAGTTTATATTGCACGGTTGTAATTATACTTGTGTGATTAGTAAAGCAGACAAAGATGTTATGAAGAGTTTCCTAATAGGTCACATGATCTCATACTTTGAGGAAGATACTTATAGTAGTTCATTTTTGGAACGCTAAGTGTGAATGATAAGAAAAGATATAGGAAAAGTGTAGAGCAGAATATTTGATGTATTTCATTCATCAAGGATCTATGTGAAGAAGCAGTGGAAGATTACAATACACTGGAACTGATCACAATAGAAGGTCTACTCTATAGTTCATCATCAGATATAGTGTATATCTTTTCTACAGAAGGTTGTAGCCTTAACCATGGAAGCAGTGAGCTTTTAGACAATGAGTCCTCACCCTTAATCGGGTTATTTTTAAAACACTCCTAATAGGGTCAAACCCTTAACCAAGTCACTATACTTATTGCATTGTAAAGAACAACTCCTAATAGGGTTGCAAGATCTTCTAACATGGATTATTATAAACAAGTATAGTTCATTGTGGGTGTTAATTCCCACCAGGGTTTTTACCATTTGGTTTCCCCGTAACCAAATTTTGGTGTTGTCTATTGTGTTATCTGAATGTGCATTTACTTTATTGTATTCTGGAGTTAATAAAATAAAAGAATTAAATTAGCTGATAATTGATTCACCCCCCCTCCCTCTTAGTTATCCTTTGGGACTATTCTAACAATTGGTATCAGAGCCAAGTTCATTGAAGAGAAAGCCTAACAGCTTAAGGTAGATCAGATGGCATACTTCAGAAAAGAGAGTCCTAAGTTTGATGGAGAGAATTATCTGGATTGGAAGAACAAAATGATAACACATCTATAGTGTGTTGG
>MU223387.1:245949-277588 GCA_018584345.1 Thuja plicata
TATATATATGTTTATGCTTGAATAGATGTGACTATAAACAAGACATTAGTCGACCCAAAAACATAATACACAACGCTTCCAAAATTTTTATCTTAAGCATGTTTAATACAATAATAAAGACATGATTACAAACATACTATCATAGGCACTTGGCCTTTACACAATAAAATATTATACGCTGATCCAAAACATAAGTCGGCTTCGTGCTCTTCCTTCTATACTGCAGTAGTAGTGTTCTTGCTGTAACTTATCCATGCTATCATTTTGTACCATGCATGTCTAGAATTAGTATGTACATGTACCATAGAACATGTATGTGGACGTGCATATCCTGATTCAATCACTTGCATGTGCGTTGATGTTCTGATCACTATATAACTTTGTCTGCCCTATTTTGTATACTTAGTCATTTTTGTCTGTCAAGTTTACTTGACAAAAAATCTATATGACTTTGTTTCCATAATGAAAACACAAAATAAGTCATGTATCCTTTGGGATTCAACTTGCCAACAGAGGTTCTATCGCCTTAGATGGAAAGAACAAGATAGATGATGTTCTCTATGTTGATGGTTTGTATCATAACTTACTAAGTGTTGGACAGTTGCTTGATAAAGGATATCAGTTGGAATTCAAAAAAAACCAGTGTATTATCAACAACAAAGATGAAGACATGATTGCTTCAGGCTCAAAGACCAAAGGTAATTTTTTTCAGCTCAACTCAGAAGTAAGTTGTTTTTTTGCGAAAGTAGATGACACTTGGCTATGGCACAAGAGACTTTGTCATAACAATTTTTACAACATAGTCAAGATAAGTAATGTAAAGGCAATAAGAGACCTTCCTAGCATTGCAAGACTAGTTGACACCATGTGCAGGGAATGTGTGATGGGGAAGCATGTGAGGACCTCATTTAGGACCAAACAAGACTCTGCAGAAAACAAATTAGATCTAATACATACAGACCTATGTGGACCTACTCAAACCAGATCATACTATGGAGAAAGGTATTTTATTTTGTTTGTTGAAGATTTTTCAAGGATGATGCGGGTTGCATTCTTAAAAGAAAAATCTGAAGATTTTGAGAAGTTCAAAGTATTCAAAGCTAAGGTTGAGAATGAATCTAGATTAAAGATAGAATGTCTAAGATTTTATAGAGGAGGAGAATTCACCTCTAACCAGTTCTATGACTACTGTGAAGAACATGGAATCACGAGACAATTAAGTGCACCTGGAACCCCTCAACAATATGGAATAGCAGAAAGGAGGAACATGATAATACTTGACATACTGCACACTATCATAATTGAAGGAAAGGTTTCCCATGCCTACTGGAGAGATGTTGTCAATACATCAGTTTACACTATCAATATAATATAATTGAAGCAAGGCGTAGACAAGAAGCATTATGAAATTTGGTTTGGTAATGTACCTACTATAAAATACTTCAGAATATTTGGAAGCAAGTGCTACATCAAGAGAGATGATAGCATTGGAAATTTTGATGATAGAAGTGATGAAGGTGTTTTTCTTGGTTATTCTACTAAAAGAAAAGCCTACAGATATTTTAATCCAAGATTAAAGAAGATCATTGAAAGTACTCATGTGAAGATTGATGAGAAGTTTATGATTCAAGAAATATATTATGACTATGCTCCCATGATTGAAGATGAGCCTAGACCCATCAATAAGGACACAATTATTGAAGAAATGTCTGAATGTATTGATGTTTCATGTAATAATCCTGAACCAAGTGAAGAAGAATCACATATTACAGATGAAAGTATCACTCCTAAGAATTCAAGATACACATCCACATACCATTCTAAGGAAGATATCATTGGAGATCAGAGCACAAAAGTCTTGACAAGATCTAGAGAAAAAGGTTCAATCGTTGATGAAGAGGTATACTTACTTTCACAGATTGAACCCTTAAGTGTTGAAGATGCATTCAAAGATTCAGATTGGGAAAGTTCCATGCAAGAAGAATTAGATCAAATAATCAAGAATGAAACATGGGAACTGGTCCCTAGACCTCATGACAAGAACATGATTGGAAAAAAGTAGATATTCAGGAACAAAATGAATGAAGAAGGCACAGTGGTAAGGAACAAGGCAAGATTAGTGTGTAAAGGATATGCACAGAGAGAAGGCATAGATTACACTGATACATTTTCCCCTGTGAGCAGACTTGAAGCTATCAAGTTGTTTTTGGCCTATGCAACATTCAATAACTTTAAGGTATACCAAATGGATGTCAAGTCAACTTTTCTGAATGGTGACTTGAAGGAAGAAGTCTACATAGAGAAGCCTGAAGAATTCAAACTTTCAGATAAACTAGACATGGTATGCAGATTAAAGAAAGAACTTTATATACTTAAATAGGCCCCAAGAGCATGGTATGAGAGACTTGATGGTTACTTAACAAAGATAGGATTCAGAAAAGGAGAAGCAGACTATAACTTATTCATAAGAGAGACAGATGAAGGACTACTACTCATTGTTATTTTTGTTGATGACATCATCTTTGGAGGTAATGAAAAAATTAATGCAGAATTCGCCAGAGAAATGAAAAGTGAATTTGAAATGAGCATGATTGGACCTATCAAATACTTTCTTGGATTGAATGTAAAACAAATAGACAAAGGCATATTCATAAATCAGTCTAAGTATGTGAAGGAGATATTGAAGACTTTCAAGATGGAAGATTGCAAACTAGTATACACCCCCATGATAACAGGAAGAAATATTTCTAAAGATGATGATTCCACAGAAGTTGACAAGACCCTATACAAGTCTATGATTGGAAAACTCATATATCTTACTCAATCTAGACCTGATATTTCTAATGCAGTTGGCATTATTGGAAGATTTGTAGCCAAACCCAAGAAAAACCATCTAATGGCAGTAAAAAGAATATTCAAATACTTAAAAGAAACTATTGACTATGGTTTATGGTATCCTAACTTAGAGAATATAAAACTTCATGGGTACATAAGATGCAGATTGGGCAGGTTGTGTTGATGAAAAAAAGAGTACATTAGGAGGAGCAATACTTCTTGGAGATAGATTGGTCACTTGGACAAGTAAAAAGAAGAATTGTATATCTCAGTCAACAATATAAGCTGAGTATGTTGCAACAACATTGAATTGTTCGACAATGGTTTGGATTAAAAAAATGATTAAAGACTTTGGTATTCAGATTGATTATCCTATTGTTATTCACTGTGACAACACTAGTACTATCAATATGTCAAAGAACCCTATGATGAATGCAAAGACAAAACACATTGAGATCAAATACCACTTCCTAAGAGAAAAATTTGTAGACAAAGAAGTAAAGTTGGATTATGTGAGCACCAAAGAACAACTAGCAGATAATTTTACAAAACCTCTATCAAAAGATACTTTTGAGTATCTCAGGAAGAAGTTGGGAGTAATTCCCTTTCCTGAGTCCTTGGTGACTGATAAATGGTTGACTACTCTACTTTTGGAGTAGTACCTATGCTTAATGTTGTCTAACACCCTTTGTCATTGATGTCAAAGGGGGAGTAATCAGTAAGGGGGAGCTTATGCTCTGGGGGAGTATACAGAGCAACAAAAGTAAAGAGGAACCTTTGATGAGGATATTGAGAAGATTGTAAAAAGAAGGAAGACACTTTGAGTTGATGATATCATATGTTTCCATCAATGTCAAAGGGGGGGATTGTTGGAGATTTGCCTCTATGCAAATAATTGATTGTATGTTTGTCATTAATGACAACATATTATATACAATAGGTATCCTATATGCAATTATCAGTACAAATGTTTTTCTACTATGCATTTTTATTTCCATGGTGTATACATTTTATAGATGCTATGTGCATTCACACTGAGCCAGATATTCAGTTACAGTTGAGTTATGATTAATCAGTTATGGCAGTTACAGTTTATGGAGTTTATCTGTTAAGAGCCGACGTAAATGCAGTGTCTCTTAAGTTGCGCCTATCTTTGGGATATGCATGTTTGTATTAATGTTTAGTTATGAGTTAAATATAATTATCGAGAGGTGCTAAACATGTTTCAACATAATATTGATGTTAGAGTTAATTTCGTGAAGCTGACTTTGTGAAGCGTCGCGTCTATTCAGTTTGAGTCGCGTGGTCCTAACTTTGATTGTGTGCTTGATTGAGAAGAAAAGAAAGTCAATAAAGTGTTTCCAGATACTGTCATGACCTTATCCTTGGTGAAGATACATATAGAAGTTATGTTATGTTCGCTAAGTGTGGAAAATGAAGTGAAAAAGAAAAGACAGAGAAGAGCAGAAAGTCAGAAAGAATAAGTTGAAGATCTATGTGAAGAAACATAAGTTGATTGCAATTCATTGGAACTGATCAAGACAACAGGTCTACTCAAATAGTTCATTTACCAAATATAGTGTATATCTATTGTACTAAAGGTTGTAGCCTTCACCATCTTAGCAGTGAGCTATTGGACAGTGATTCCTCTCCCTTAATAGGGTTATTTGTAAAAGACTCCTAATAGGGTCTGACCTTTAACCAAGTCTTTTTACTTCTTGCATTGTAAATATCAACTCCTAATAGGGTTGTAAGATATTCTAATAGGGATCATTATAAACTAGTGCAGTTATTTGTGGGTGCTCATTCCCACCTGGGTTTTTACCTATTTGGTTTCCCCGCAATCAAATTTTTGAGTAGTCTATTATGTTATCTGAATGTACATTTACTTTATATCAAATTACATTTAAAGAAAGAGAAAAGAATTAAATTGACTAATAACTAATTCACCCCCCCTCTTAGTTATCCTTGGGACTATTCCAACACTTTTCTCCTTCTTTCTCTGTCTCGGCCTCAGTTGCATGAATGGGTGATTGCATGCTTGTGTCTGTCAGCTCATTCTGATCCTCGACATCCAAATTTATATTTTCTCCAAGTGTAGTGTCAATGGGACTATCCATTGTTAGATCTACAGTTTTCCCTTTTTCTGTTTGATCTTCCAGTTCCATCTCAGTCTGTGTCTGATCAGTAGCAATTTCTTCTTCTATTTCGTTTGGCTCAGAGGTGCCTTCACCTTTCTTATTTTCCTTCTTGGGCAATAGCCCAAAAGTTTCCTTCCAAATTTTGGTGCTCTTTTGTACTACACCTTCAACATCATTTTTTAATATTTCATAGGCTCTTTGTTTAGGAATAAACTTCCTTTGATATTGTTCAATGAATTTGGCTATCTATTTCTTGGTTAAATTAGGAATGACCTTAGCTAACGTCCCTTCCCTTATCTATCTTTCAGTCATCAATGCATAGTACCACTTTTGTCATAGAATATCATACAGTTTTGTGGGGAAAAGGTCTCCTATATCTATAGGTGTCATCTTGAATGTACCCATCATATCTAATAGTGCTTCCTGAATCTTATGCTTGTCTACTATGCTTTTCTTCTCATACTTGATAAACTTAAATCCTACTAAACCAGCTGTACTTCTAATGTTCTTGCATACCTCATCAATATTGGTTAGTGATCTATGTGATGTTGTAGGTATGTTTCTAGGTTCATCTATATCTATCTTCTCCTCATCATCTTTGTCCTTCAAGATTAGTTTCCTCCTCGGTCTTTTCTTAAGTTGGCTTGACACAACCTTTGTTTCAACTTGTTTTCTTTTCCCTGAAATGCTCTCTCCACCATTCTTGTTTGTATATACTTTAGTTGTCTCACCAAGAGATGAAACAATTTATGCCCTTGTCCTAGGCTAGTTAGCAATAGGAGGGGTAGCCTTAGATTTGGCTTGGCTTGGTTTAGTTTCCTTGGAAACTACTGGCTACTTTCCTTTAGCTTTCTCAGTGATTTCTTCTTCAAGTTCACTCTCCTCTTCTTGACTAGACATATCCTCTCCATGTCATGTTGATAAACCCAAAGGTGCATCCTCTATTTCTTCATCACTTTCTATTCCAACCATTTTATTCATATTTTTTACAATCTTTTTCCTTTTCCTCTCTATAGTGCCAGCCTTCAAATCCATGGAGATTTTGGACTTAGCTTCCTCATAATTTCCAAAATGTCTGGTTGAACTGTCAATCTCCTCTACCATTAGAGATGTTATAGCTATAGATGTCTCATCAACATTTACTTCATAAGGTAATTGCCTTAGCCAAGATACCCTTGGCACTACTGCCTGAACATAGGTGAAATCTATATCCACTAGAAAACAAATATCCTCATAGTGTTTCTCAACTAGTGATCTGGGAACTCTGCTTCTCAATCTCATCCTTTTCTTGAATTCCAGAAAGTATGTTCCCATTATATTGTTAAATTTACCACCTAATTTCTCAATAAATGCATTGATATGCTATGTAGTTGGTTGGTCATTCTTCCATACAATATCTCCAAAAGTATGAAATGTATTCTATACATAGAAAAATATGCAAACTAGCAGAGAACCAAACTTATATATTGAGTTCTTTGCCTTTCAGATTGAAGAAAGGTTCTCAGCCAGCTGTGTCAACTGAAGCTCGGAAAGGTCAATGTATGGTCCTTCTTCACAATCTTCCAAGCTTGGTCGACTATAATACATGGGACACTGTCTAGTCAGCTCGACTGATAAAACTTGTGAGAAATAACCCTAACTACAAAATCAAGCTCCAAATCTTTGATTGTTGAGATTTTCATCCCTCTTTTATTCTAGATAGCTCTGGTATATTCTTATATATTTTCCTTACTCTAACATCCCATAGTTCTCTTCCCATTGATAGTTGGATAGCCACTTACCCTTTGCATGATTTCCTTTATAATCCTAACTGGTCCATTATCCAGCCATATGTTCATGTCATGTACATGGCTAAGAAAAATCTTGATCTATTCCATTTTGAAATCCATCGGGAAATATAGGGCATGAGTTAACCCTCTCTCAGCTAGATGTTTATGTTCTTCTTTTATGGCTCCGTCTACACACAATTTGTTGTAGGATTCCCTCAACTCATGATTTGCAATTTTTCTAACTTTGCACATGTAACATCATGAATCATAAGTACCTTAGGTGGAATCGAGGATAAGGCTCCAGTCATATCACCTTGGATGGCACATTCAGGAATTTCCCTAAAATTAGGAGGTGCACAGGTGTCACTCCTAACCAATTTAACTTTCCTCAACTCCTTCTCCATACTCTTAGCTATTGTGGAATAACTTGCAGCCATGATTTCCAAAAATAGGGTTTTGAAGATGATGAACAGAGTGCCTCGACAAATGTTGAAATTTGCACTATTCACTCATGATTGCCGATGACAATCTATAGAAATATTTGTTGAAATCAAGTTCGCAAATGCTCAATCACTCTGTAAAATCCTTAATTACATGGTAAAAATAAGAATGAACAGTTCTTCCTTTATATAATTTTCAATGGTCAAAATTAGGTTAGCATTAAAGGTTATGTCTATTGAGTGAGTGCCATAAAATTGTCCTCAGTCGATTCACAAAATTCTCCTAACACTCAGTCATAACCCATACTAGGTCATCATACCAGCTCGGCATACACTAGAGAAATCGATCTCTGTGTACAATAATACTGTTACTCAGCACCTATATTGGATATTAACTTTGCTCAATATATGTCTCAAAATATGTCCTGATGCATATTTACATATGCAGATATGGAATTTTGCACTTTTATATGTTAGGAACTAATGAAAGATGTGAAAATATAAATACAGTTCCTTACATACCTCATTTTCTTAGTTGGTGATGGTGTGATCACCTGATCCATTGGATTGGGTGACCTTGGCTATAGTAGCTTCGCTGCTGCTTGATTCTTCTTTTGTTATCCATGTCTGGTTCATCTGTTCTCTAATATGCTCAACAGTAGGAGCATGTACCCTTGTTTTCCATTCTTTCCTAGTATGACCAATTTTCAGACAATTATAACAAACTAGGCTTCCATTCATCCAACTCTTAGATTTTCCTCTAAAATGTGTCTTTATGTAGTTTTCTGGAACATTTCCATACTCACCATAGTAATGAAAAATATGCCATGTGTTGTAATCCCAATTATAAGTGTTGCCTTTTCTAGGTGATTTTGCTTGTGTCTTTGATTTTCATTGTTGTTTAGATTTAGATCTGCAATCTTGTGCTCTATGTCCAAATTTTTGACAATTGTAACAATATCCATTGAATCTAGGTGTGGGAGGTGCATGGCTTGCCTTTTCCCAATATTCATGTGCCTAATATCCATACTTCTTGTAGTTAAAGAAATAACCTTTGGACTTAGGTTTAGGATTGGACTTACCATTCATGCTTTGACATATATTTTCTATGTGTCCTATTTTTCCACAGTGGTAGCATACATGCTTTTTGTTCTTTGTCTTTTCATTCCTCCTTTCACCAGTCTTAGATGATTCTCCTTTCTCAGAAGATGTCTTTTGTTCGGTATGACCTAATCCAGAAAAGTTATTAGATTTTCTTGATTCTTCCATCATATTTTCAAAGTAATTCAAAGCTTCATTTGGTTTGTTCAATCTCTCATTAAGTTCTTTCTTAGGTCTCAATTCATCTTTCAATTGATTGTTCTCAAATCTCAGATTCACAATTTTCATATCTTTCTTGTTGATCTCCTGATTCACAAGTATTAGTTGATTATCCATGTCAACCTAATTATTTGTCATTATTTGTACATCATGTCTCCTTTCATCAAGTCTGATAGTCATTATTCTTTTTTCTTCTTTAGCCATAGCTTTTTCATCTTCAACTTTCTTCTTTTGTTCCACTAATTCACATAGTCTTACTATTTGGATTTCTTGCTCTCTTTTCATGTTTCTGACTTCTTCACACAATGTATTGTTCCTTTCCAGTAGATCTGAAATTTATGTATCGCTCTTAGTATAATTTCCATTATAAAATAGATTTGTAGTGTCTTCTTCCTGATAATGAGTGTCATTCATTTGTTTGGCCAAATATTTCCTTGTTAGCATGGACTTCTTCAATTCTCGTCTTGCTGTCTCAAGATGATGTAATGCTATTTGAATATCAATCTTTTGATTCTCAATGACTTTACCCAATTTGTAAACCTCTATCTCAACATCTATATTCTCAAGCTGATTAAAAACTTTTATAGGATAATTGTGCTCTAATACCAATTGTTGGAAATACAAGATGGGAAAGCAAGATACTGAGAGGGGGGAGGGGGGGTGAATCAGATCTTAAAAATTTTGCCTCTTAAAACAAATTGATCCACATTCATGCATAAATATGATTGATCTAACAACTATTAGCATCCATAGCATAAAATAAGTAACTCAAGACTTAGAATTTGGTAACCCAGAAACCCAATAAGGTAAAACTGGGGTGGGGATGACACCCATAAAAATATTCACTACTACTGCAATAAAGTGTGTCTATTAGGGATAAACATTTTGGTCACAATTTTTAATCTACCTGATTAAAGGTCTTCTCGGTTAAGAGATACAGATCATTACAATCTACCTTGTAAAAGGATTTAAACTTACAACAAAGTAAGAACCCAGCTAAGATATTTAGAAAGGTCTTTTAGAACCACTCTCTTAAGAGATTTCACCTGATACAATTGTTAGAATGTCTCAAGTTTTGATCCTTCAATATGCACTCAGATGCTGATAATAGATCTCCTCTTTTCAATACCTTCTCTGATCTAATAATCTGATATGACTTTACTCTTTTGCTCACTTCTCTATCCCTCTACTAGATCTATGCTTCTTAACTCAAAATAACCCTTTTGCATATATCTCTTGTATGCACACACACCTTACAAAATTAGGGTAAGAAGAAATCTTATATACCTTACGGATCTGGCATTGAGATCTAGATCAACGATCAAGATCAAATACTTATGCCGCTTAGCCATTCCTATTTTCTGATTAGCTTTATGCCACATATTGGATCAAATGATTTAATGCATAATTAACTCTGTTGAAAATATTAAATAACCAAATATGTCGACCCAAAATAGTTTACCTTAAGTTTTATGTCATAACAGACATGTATGAAAAAAATATCTTTCTCGGTATATAAAGACTTTGGCTCTTGGCATGAACTAATCAATTCACTTGGCTTCTGTGTAACTTAGAAACTATTATCTCCTCGGCAATGACTACAACTTGGCCTATACTGGCTCGATCATAGTGATGACCAACTAAACTGCCTAGATAAATGACTAAGTGTGGGACACTAATGATCAACAAAACTTAGAGATCAACACTAACAAGATTTTATATACCAACCTTATATAAAAGAATTGAAACAATATTTCTTTTTGAATTGGACCAACTCTAATGGGTAAAAAAACCATTCCTTTGGAAGATATTTCCTCATCATCATAAGCTTTGATGGTAATTTTCCATTTTGGATCAACATCTTTGGAAAATTCTAGAGCTTTTACAAGACCCAAGGTGCAAATGTTTAAATTGACACCACCATCAATTGAGACTCTTTTGACATGGTACTTATGTATCAATACTTCTATATGAAATGGAATATTTTGGGGATGATTTATGGACATATCATCTTGTTCAAAAAAATATAGGCAATGAGGTGCAATAAGATTTCCAACCATATTTTGGAATCTAGCAACATCCAAGTTATCAAGAACAGTAGTCTCAGCAAGAGCCTTTTCCAATATTTCATTGTGATTTGGTGAAAGTTTTAATAATTCAAAAATGGATATCTGTGCCAGTGTCTTTTGGAGCTTGTCTACAACATTATATTGTCTCAAAGAAGAAGATGATTCTTTAAGCCATGTGGTTTTAGGGGGTGGTTCCTGGCAACATTATCTTTGAAGCTTGCCCCCTAGTCACAACATTGGAAGTTTCTTTTGATGGTTTGTCCTTGATCACAATGGGATTGATTGTATTTTTATATTATGATAAAGAACTGATAACATTATCATAGGTAGGGGAAAATTAACATAGTCATTGCTTATTTTTTTTGTTTTGGGTAGAATTCAAATATTCACCCTTTTTCATGATTTAGGAAAGGAGTTTTGAATGCCATATGATCTTCATTATTTTGAGGTCCTTCCACTTAAATCACACCATTATCTATCAAATATTGAACAATGTGCTTCAATCTCATGCATTCATTCATTTTGTGCCCTTTGTTTATATGATATTCATAATGGTGGGCATCATTCCACCATGAGGGTTTAACTTGCGATTCATATGGTATACAAGGATATGTATATTCATGAAACATTACATTAATCTACTCAATTTGATAAAAGATAAAGATATAACATGCTAAATATAAAATTTAAAGGATTAAAATCATTCCATGTCTCTCTAACTAAGAATAATAAGGATGCTCTCAGATCTTAAGCATTCTTAAAGTGAGAATCATAGAATGAGAATTTTAATATATGATGAAGATTAAGCAACCAAAATGATGGATTATGATGCAAAATGAATTTAATTATGCTATTAAATTCAAATTATTCTAAACAATGAATATAAATTGGCTATAATGACAATTAAAATGATCCTAGAGGTGAAGTGATTCGATCTAGAAAATGACTCCTATTTATAGAATTCCCAAAATTAGGAGGATGTGCTAGAAGAGGGTAGATTCAAATCATGGTTAACCAAGTGAGTGAGTTGGTGGTTTCAAATTTTAGGTCAAAGAGACAAATATGGACGATAAAGATAACAAAGGCAATTTGGATGGTAGAGATAAAAAATCCTCTTGAGTGATCCATGCGATGCAAATTCTCTCACCTCATTGGTTGATTGGGTTTTTTTCCTTTTGTGGTGGGTGAGAATAAATGAATTTAAAAATTGATTTAATTGATTTAATTTAGCCATGTCTCCCCTTGAATGGGTTGGATTAAATTTGATTTAAACTATACAATTAATTGATTAAAATCAATTGCACAATTATTTGATCTTTTTGGTTTAATTAATCTAATAGCTTTGATTTTAATTAATTCATGCTTTGATCTTCAATTGCTTGATTTGCCTTGCTTGATTTTGGTTAGACTTTTCTTTGACCAATTTAGGGTGTATATATATATACATCTTGGATACTTTAGCATATATGAATACTTGAAAATGACACATGCACCAAATGTAAGTATTTATATGCAAGATATAATGAAAATTATATTACATCAATCTTTAGGGTTTTTGGCTATATCAGTAAAAAATCTAGACCTAAATTATGATTGCATAGTGAATTATGCTGTAGAAGCATGGGCAATGATAAAAAAATAATAAAGTGTAATCTGAATCAGCTCTAGAATGAATTGCCAATACATTTTGCATCTTAATTTATCTAACCATGAGTTTGATGGATATGGAGCAATCTGCTGATTTCTTCAAATTAAATAAATAATTATGCAAATGGACCATCTGTGAATCACATATGAAGAAAGATAGGAAGACCACACCTTTTCTAGACTTCCTTAATTTTACACATATATGCTTTCCATCGAGATATATATGATATTATCAACCTACTAAAATGAATATTAGGATTAAGGACTTGTGGCAAATTTGGACATTGGTTGTATTAGTGTGTCTAAAGGATGAGAGAAAAGGAATGTTTAATCCATTGTTCAATGGTTACTAGTTAGATAATTTATAACTAAATAATATAATACCCACCTAGGAGATTATAGAGGAGGAAAAATAAACCATTGAGAATGGTGGTCATAGCCCTCAAGAACTCAATATCACTCTACCCACTTTGAGAAAACCTTTTAAGTACCTCAACATTTAAGTTTTATCAGTAGGATAGTTAAATGTGTATGTGTAGACACCTAAAACTAGGAACGCGTCCTCTTATCAATCAATTTTGCAAATTTTAGCCAAATGCTCTAAATTTCACCAAAATGGATCAAATCAATTTCAAATGGACATTTATCAATCAAATTGGACAAAATTCTTTCAAACCAAAGGATCAAATAAATAATGGCATCAAATGATAAAATATAAGCCTAAAGGGATTAATCAAACTATATAATCGATTTTAATCAATTAATTGTATACTTTAAATAAAAAATCAAATTGAACCTATTCCCCTACATGGCTAATTTAATTAATTGATTGAATTTATTAAATCTTAATATCTTTCAACATGATTTTGAGGAACCAATGAGAATTGAGAACACAAAGCACATGGATCACTCCTAATTTTAAATCTCAATCACTTATTTTGAACTTTCAATCTCAATCACTCAAATTTGTCCCTTTGTCCAAACCTTTGAGACAACCATTTAAATTGTCCCCGCACTTGAAACCATTTGAAATCCTCTCACTCAACCATGACTTAATCATGATCAAGTAACTCTACCCCCAACACTTGGGAAAATCCTATAAATAGAATCCATTTTGAGAGCATAAAGGATCCTAGAAAATTTGAGTGCAAGGCATCCTTACTATAGACATTTCATAGAAAATTGAGAGAAATTGAGAGTATATCATATCAATTTAGCATAATGGGGATCATTTTGGAGAGCATTTAAATCAAATATCATAGCATTGGAGAGAATTGAGAGGTAGTTAGGCATTATCTTTATCAATTTCTCATTCTAGGATTGTCACTAGTAGAGATTAAGGCTGAGAACTCTATTAGAAAAGCTTAGTTAGAGATCCGTGAGATTTTAAATGCTTTATTTGTCAATTATTAGATTAAATTTTATTATCGTTTCCATAGAATTGATAGATAGCACCTTTATTTCATGAAGGTATGATTTATACATACACAAATGGTGCCCATAGTGGGGCTTTGAGCCTCTAAATCTCGTTGTTTTGTCAAATTTCATGTGTTTTTGGTGCATTTTTCACTAACTTTGCGGGTTGCAGGTCCAAGTGACTCCTACCAATAGTAAAGTGATGTCTATTAGAAAAAAATGATGCCCAAGGAGATATGTCCTCTTCTGTGTTAGTAATAATTGAGAGGGGGGGGGGGGGGGGAATCNGGGGGGGGGGGGGGTGAATCAGTGGCCTCAAAAATTAATCCTTAAATGAACCCTTCAAACTTATAACCATAAATTATGTCTCAATTTATCTTCTTTCCTAAAAGATGAATGCCATGAAATACTTATGTTAATTTACTACTTGTCAGATTTCTCTGTTAAACCTTCTTCTGTATGTTTACTGATAAGCAGTCATCTATTTACCGAAATATAGTAAATATGCAGAGTATACCTATCAATCCAGAATTAACTATGTAAGATACAAAACTGTAAAGAAATGAATCATACACACATAAATGATGTATTTTAACGTGGAAACCCTGTGAAGGGAAAAACCACTAGGACTGGGACCCCAAATTTTCACTCTTCTGAAGTGAGCCCTGTTAAGAGCCAACCTTGTTAAAAGTTACAAACACATTGTTAGGTGTGACCTTGTTAGAGAATTTAGAAATAGTTTTTCAACTAGTATCTGGCATCTAATGCTAACATCCTTGATCAAACTCTCACTTGGCCTGTCAATAAGTATCAGGCATTATCCAATGCTAATTTTGTGATCAAACTTTTTGATACTCCTTGGGATGTATCTCAATTGAAAAAGACTTTAAAGTCCTGCTTGGTTAAGAGGCTTATATGCTTCAATGGTTAAACTGAAACACTAATGATCTGTTCATACATACAACTCAATTACAGATTTTCAGATCTATTGTAGGTCCATTACTTCACTGATCAATATAATCAAATATATACCTTTGCTCCACACTTGTTCTACTCTATGATACTTGTCTCACTATTCATCGGTGTCTGTAGAATCTAGCTCTTCCTTTATCTTGTTGATCAGGACTAAATGAAGAGTTTCCTCTCCATCAAATTTTCTTTAGCATCTCTCCTCTTTTATTGTTCACCCCATACACACACAATTCGTAATGAATTGAGTTTGTCTCTTATAGACATGATTTCCTCTTTTCTTGGCTTTCTTGATCTTGGCGTGTTCAACAATCTTTGCCAATAGATTTAAAGAAAATCTCTAGTCTAATCTCGTAGAGATCTTCTTGCCAAATGGACAAAGTAGATTTAAATCAATTACTTATCTCTGGCTTTATCTGGATGATTACAAAAATGATAAGTATCTGTTAATTCTATCTTTAGCTTCTTGATAGCTAAGCATTTTGTCATTTAATGAACTCTTTGTTCTGTCGGTCAACACTTTAGTTAATCATTGGTGATAACTGACTGTTCCATCGGTGTGACTTCAGTTGTTATTGGGATCTCCATCCTTGTATTCTCCGTCGGGCAACACTAAAATTATTTCTGTCAAGTTACTCTGTGTTTTTCTCGTCGGGCAACACTGTAACTCTGCTCGATGGTAATGTTGTGCATTTCCTCATAGGGAAAAACTCTGACTTATTTCTTTTACTCCGACCATCAGGTGCACTCTGTCAGTGTATGTAGTCACTTAGTGAATACTTGACTTATATGCAGTAGTGATAGCATAGCTTTTGATTCATTGGTTCTTTGAAGTCTTTGGCAGTATTATAATGACCATACAGATTATATCAAGTTGACATCAATGAAAATACAATACATTAACTGATTTGATCCCTTCCATGAACATCAACTTAATATTTTCAAACATTCAATCAGTTACATGTCATCGATCTCTCCTTGTGGCATTAATGGCAACATACTACATTATCATACTTATACTATTACTAATATAGTATGAAATATATAGTTTCATCAAGCTTTCCTAATGTAACTGTTACAAATGTCTGGCTACCCGTAAGCTCAAATAGCTTTTATTTGATTCTTGCAGCTTTCTATCTGTCTCTAATCCCTTCACTGGATAGATGTAGAATCTTTTCTTTCTCTGGTGTGATGTGTTCTCCTTCTGTGTCAAGATCTCTCCCTTTGTATTTTCTCTCCTCAAGATTATAATGGATATAATCTCTACCTCTGTCAGTATGATAATGAGGTATCTCTCTCACTTTGACATTAATGCCAAACATCTTATCTTTTCAAACAAGCTTTTGACAATTATGTCAAGTGGATCCTTTCTATCCATAATATATTCCTTGAATTTCCCAATTCATCGGTAATACCTATTTTTTTCAGAGTAGATAAATACCTTGCTGTGTATAGATTTATCTTGGAAGTCCATCTCTCTGCTTGCATCAACATGAATGATATTCTGATAATGTGTAGGATTATGTAGCCTTCTAGTTAGCTTACTAACCAATAGAAAAGGGTCTAAACCCTAGTCTCTTTCTCAAGTACTCAAATGCATCCTTGGTAAGTAGCTTGGTGAATATATTGACCAGTTGTTCCTTTGATTACACATACTCAAGTATCACCTCCTTTGCCTAAACTTGTTCTATTAAATAATGATACTTGATGGCAATATGCTTTGTTTTAGCATGCATGACTCGATTCTTGGAAATATTTATTGCATGTGTATTATCACAATAGATAACTACTGGCTCCAAAATTTTCATATGCATACCTTCCAGTAACTATTTGATCCATGCAATATTTAAGCAGTTTGCAGTAGCAACAACATACTCCGCCTTTGCAGTAGATTGTGAGATGCATCCTTGTTTCTTGCTGATCCATGTGATAAGTCTATCACCCATGAAGAATGCTCCTCTAGTTGTGCTCTTCCGGTCATAAGGATTTCTAGCCCAATCAACATTGGTAAAGACCTTAAGTTGAAATTTGCCTTCTCTTCTATACCATAACCCATATTCCTAGGTATTCTTTAGATATCTTAGAATTTTTTTAACAGTAGTCATATGTGATTCTCTGGGATTAGCAGAAAATCTAGCAACTATTCCTATTGCATGTGAAATATTTGGTCTAGTATGTACAACATACATGAGTTTTCCAATCATTGATCTGTACAAAGTCTGATTTACCTCTGATGACTTTTCCTCCTTTTTCAGCTTACATCTAGTTTCCATCGGTGTTCCAACTGGTTTGGATTCTTCCATCTTGAATATTTTTCAGTACTTTTTTGATGTACTTGGATTGTGTAATGAAAATACCTTCATCTTGTTGCATGATCTATAGACCAAGAAAGAACTTGATCTCTCCAAACATATAAATCTCAAATTCTTTCTCATCTCATTTGCAAATGATTTTCATAGCATATCATTGCCTCCAAATATGATGTCATCAAAAAATATCTCAGCAATCAAAATGTTAGCATCAGTATCTTCCTTCAAATAAAGATTACTATTTTCACTAGCTCTTACAAATCCAATACTTATAAGATAGGAATGAAGTCTTTCATACTAGGCTCAGGGTGCTTGTTTCAATCCATACAGGGATTTGTGAAATCTACATACCATGTCCCTTTTGTTTGGATCAATAAACCCTTCTGGTTGTTCAATGTATACCTCTTCTTCAAGTATTCCATTCAGGAATGCAGACTTGACATCCACTTGATATACCTTGAATCCTTTATATGCAGCATAAGCAAGTAATATTCTTACTCCTTCTAGCCTAGCAATGGGTGCAAAGGTCTCTCCATAGTCAATTCCTTCTTCTTGTGCATACCCCTTGTGTACTAGTCTTGCTTTATTTCTTGTGACTTCTCCATTCTCATTCATCTTATTCCTGAATATCCATTTTGTATCGATGACATTCTTTTCATTTGGTCTTGGTACAAGTGTCCATGTTTTGTTTTTCTCTATCTATTCAATCTCTTCATTCATAGCACTTATCCATTCATCATTATCTAGTGCAACATTGACAGATTTGGGCTCATAATCACAAATAAGACATCTTGTATTTAGAGACTTACTTCTAGTTCTCATACCAGACTTTTTATCTCCTATGATCTGGTCCTATGGATGGTTCCTTCTGACATATCTTGCAGGTATAGGTTTAGCTTTTTGTCTATCAACTTGATCATCATTTTGTTCTCCATCAAGTTGTGCATCATCCTTAGCAATATTCTGATCGTCGGTATTTATAGCCTGATGCTCGGGTGCAATGATCTATTGCTCAGGAGCTCTGCATTCTTGGTTGGGTAGAGTTTCAGGTTTTGCATTGTAAGTGAACCTATTGTATTCCTTTGGTTGTTTAGTGTTTTCCTTTTCATTTTTCTCTGCAAATTCATCTATCTTTACATTTTCACATTCAACAATTTTGTTAGAGGCTTTGTTTAGACATTTGTAAGCCTTTCTCTTGGTAGAATACCCTAAAAATATACCTTCATCACTCTTGGAGTCAAGTTTTCCATTTCTATCATCTTTTAAGATCTAACATTGATTTCCAAATTTTTTGAAATAACTCACATTGGGTGTGTATCCATACCATAGCTCATAAGGTGTCTTTTTGGTGTCTTTCTTTAATTGTACTATGTTCAATGTGTAAAAAATAGTACTAACAACTTCCCTCTAGAAGATTTGGGTGAACCCTTTCTCTATCATCAGTGTCCTTGCACAATCAACTATGGATCTGTTCCTTCTTTCAACAATTCCATTATGTTGTGGTGTTCTTGGTGCAGAGACCTTTCTTTTGATTCCATGCTCATTTCAAAAGTTAGTGAATTCATATGAAATAAATTCCCCTCCTCTATTTCACCTTAAGCATTTCAACTCCTTACCACTTTTGTTTCCAAACATTGTGTCATACCATTTAAACATCTTAAATGTTTCTAATTTATCTTTTAGAAACATGACTGTCATCATTCTAGAGTAATCATCAACAAAGAGAATAAAATATCTATTTCCATAATAACTCTTTGTCCTCATAGGTCCATATAAATTAGTATGAACTAATTCTAGAATTGCATCAGATGTATGGGTCCTGCTTTTAAAATTAGACTTTTTTATTTTACCTTTTTGACAATTCTTACACATGATGTTGTCAGGCTTGGTCATCGTCGGTAAGCCTCTGACATTTCTCTTTTTGCTAATATTTATCATGTTGTCAAAATTCACATGACACAATCTTTTGTGTCATAACCATATGTCTTTATTTTTAGCAATCAAACAAGTGGAGTCAGTATCATTCAGATAGAATAAGTTACCTTTTGTCTGCTCACCGGTACCAATCAGATTTCCTGATTTATTGAAGATCCTTTCCTTCTTAGTTTCAAATGCTACTTTGTGACCTGAATTATTCAACTGAGAAACACTCAATAGATTATAATTCAATCCATTTACCCAATAAAAATTTTCACATTTTATCTGGTTATTCAACATTATTGTTCCTCTACCTTCAACTGGACAAGGTGTATCACTACCCATTCTTACTGAACCACCTTTATAGTATTCAAAAGTCTCAAAATGTTTCTTATCACCGGTGATATGGTGAGTGCAGCCACTATCTATGATCCAAACATCATTTTTTCTAACCTTAGATATGAGAGCTATTTCTGCATACCTTTCTTCATCATCATCTGAATCATCCTTTACAACCACAAACACCATCTTGATGTCTTCATCAGATTCGGTTTCAGCATCATCATCTTTGCATTTTTCTATGTAACTGGCCTTCTTTCCTTTGTCCTTAAAGTCTCGGGAATCTCTTCTTTCTGATTGTCGGTAGCTTCTGTAATCACCTATGTCAGACTTCTTTTCAAATGATCTGTCATTACTTTTGTCATCTTTTCTTTTGTTAGTACATCTTGCAACAAAGTGTCCAATCTCTTTGCAATTAAAACAAACAAGTGGTAATTTACCTTTGTAGTTACCTTTGCCACTCTACATTTTTCTGGCCATAAGTGCTTCAATTTCATCAAGATCATCTTCTTCACTTTCACTATCACTATCTTTTCTTATAGTGTTTTTATGACTTGATTTGCTTATTCTCATAAAAATTTTGAATGCAGACTCTATATTTGGTAAGCCACTATTATCAAAGTTGTTCATCTCAAATGAAATCAATCTTCCAATAAACCTTTCTAGAGTAACATTTCTATTTTCTACTGCTCGGCAGTAAGGTTATTAAAATTTTACTTACCACTGTATCTTCTTCTAGTACACCTCCAACTCCTTGAATAACATTGACTACCTCTTTGATTCTTGTGCTATACTGAGTGATGTTTTCTCCTTCTTTCATTTTGAGATCATCAAAATTTCCTATAAGGCTTTCTGCCTTGGCTCTCAAAAAATTTATGTCACCACCATGCACAAGCTTCAATTTGTCCCACACCTATTTTGTAGTTTTGCAGGTTTTGACATCTTCAAATTCCACATCGGAGAGTGAGGAAGAAAGTTCTATAATCATGTTGTTGTACTCATGTTTCTCTCTCATTTTTCAACCGTTGGTTCTCATGTGGGCAACACATATTCAGTATCTAAGTATTGAGTAACATCATTACCAATACCTGATAAGTGGAGTCTTATTCTTCTCTGCCATTAAGAAAAATTGTCTTTGTTCAACTTGGGCACATCTCGTCTGTTCATCTTGTGATCTTTAGCTTGGGCCTTGAAACCTTCCTTTCTAAGAACACAGGCTCTGATACCAATTTTTAGTAATAACTAAGAGGGGGGTGAATCAGTGGCCTCAAAAATTAATCCTTAAATCAACCCTTCAAACTTATAACCACAAATTATGTCTCAAGTTATCTTCTGTCCTACAAGATTAATGCCGTGAAATACTTATGTCAATTTACTACTTGTCGGATTGTTTTGTTAAACCTTCTTCTATATGTTTACCGATAAGAAGTCATCTATTTACCTAAATATAGTAAATATGTAGAGTATACCGATCAATCCAAAATTAACTATGTAAGATACAAAATAGTAAAGAAATGAATCATACACACATAAGACATGGATTTTAATGTGGAAACACTGTTAAGGGAAACACCACTAAGACCAGTACCCCAAATTTTCACTCTTCTAAAGTGAGCCCTATTAAGAGCCAACCCTATTAAAGGTTACAAACACACTGTTAGGTGTGACCTTGTTAGAGGATTTAGAAATAGTTTCTCAACTAGTATCTGCAATCTAATGCTACCATCCTTGATCAAACACTCACTTGGCCTATCAATAGGTATCGGGCATTTCTAATGCTACTTTTGTGATCAAACTTTTTGATACTCCTTGGGATGTATCTCAATTGAAAAAGACTTTTAAGTCCTTCTCGGTTAAGAGGCTTATATGCTTCAATGGTAAAACTAAAACACTAATGATTTGATCATACATACAACTCAATTGTAGATTTTTAGATCTATTGTAGGTCCATTACTTCACTGATCAATATAATCAAATATATACCTTTGCTTCACACTTGTTCTACTCTGTGATGCTTGTCTCACTATTTTGTCGGTGTTTGCAGAATCTAGCTCTTCCGTTAGCTTGTTTATCAGGACTGAATGAAGACTTTCTTCTCCATCATATTTTTTTTGGCATCTCTCCTCTTTTCTTGTTCACCCCCCACACACACAATTCGTAATGAATTGAGTTTGTATCTTATAGACATAATTTCCTATTTTCTTAGCTTTCTTGATCTTGGTGTGTTCAACAATCTTTGCCAATATATTTAAATAAAATATCCAGTCTGATCTCGTAGAGATCTTCTTTCCAACTAGACAAAGCAACTTTAATTCAATTTCTTATCTCCAGATTTATCTAGATGATTAAAACAATGATAAGTGTCAGTTAACTCTATCTTTATCTTCTTGACAACTAAGCATTTTGTCATTTTCTGAACTCTCTATTCTGTCGGTCAACACTTTAGTTAGTCATCAGTGATAACTGATTGTTCCATCGGTGTGACTTTAGTTGTCATCGAGATCTCCATCCTTGTCTTCTCCGTCAGGCAACACTGAAATTCTTTTCATCAAGTTACTTTGTGTTTTGCTCATCGGGCAACACTGTAACTCTGCTCATCGGTAATGTTGTGCATTTCCTCATCAGACAACACTATGACTTAGTTCTTTTACTCTGACCATCGGGTGGTGCACTCTGTCGGTGTATGTAGTCACTTAGTGAATACTTGACTTATATGCATTAATAATAGCATAGCCTTTGATTCATCTATTCTTTGAAGTCTTTGGCAGTATTATAATGACCATACAAATTATATCAAGTTGACATCAATGAAAATACAATACATTAACTGATTTAATGCCTTGCATGAACATCAACTTAACATCTTCAAACATTCAATCAGTTACATGTCATCATTTTGTCTTAAATTTCTTTCACCTCTTGCAAGACAAAGTGTCATGCCTGGTCTCATAAAGAAACGCCTATGATTCGAGAAATCATGCCTATGAACATTATTTTTCTGCCTGCTAACATTTCTATTTTTCAATTTGTACATTTTGGACCACTTGTGATTTAAAGTTTAACGCCTTTAATTTGTTAAATCACGCCTAGCTGACCTCAAATTCATGTTTAGGACACTGGAAAATAATGCATGTTAGCTATTAAATAATGCCTGCTGGAGTTTATGTGTTATTACTTTTAGATTAATAAATTTATATTTCTAACTCTCTGCTACCATGTTTTCTACTGATAAACAGACACTTGAAAGTACAGAAACCAGAGGTGCACATCAAAAGGCCAAACAAAGAGGTAAGGGTTCAAAACAAGTACTTGAAATAACTTCATAGCGCTTCAATTTTGAATAATTTAGAGAAGGAACAAGAGTTATTTGAGAATTATATCAATGTTATTAGTGCTTACAAGAAGAAATTTCCCTCTTTGAATTGATTGAATGCATTAATTTTTAAGGTGTTTTTGTGAAAATCTTGCTAAGAGACTTAATTGCATTTCAATTACCTTTTGTTTGGCTCACTTTGATTGTTTGTGTCAACTAGCTTGCTGGTGGAGCTAGAGACAGAACGATCTCCACTAGGTGAATGAGAAAATAAAAAGAAAAAAAAACCCTCAAAAAATTTCCTAGCCTTTGCTAGCTTCGAAAGAGGTATTTTTCTCATCAAGCTTGGTTTGCTTTAATTGTGGAAAATTCATTTAAATCTGGCTAAATAGGGACACCCTATTATTTTCCATCTTGAATGAAAGATTAGGTATATGCTCTAAAATTTTCAACGTTGATCAAAAACCCAAAAATATTGAGTTTAGGGTGGTAGAAAGAAAAGGGAGGATAATTGAACCACACATTTCATTTTTAACAACCTCTTTGTTATGAGGTTGAAAAAGAACATAAGTGCTTGAAGTGTTTGGAACAAAGAAAAACAATAGGGATATGCTCTTCACTCTTTGAGTGAATCAAATTACCAAACTTGTTGAACCAAGTTCAATTTCTTATTTTCTATATATGCTAGATAATCTAGATCTTTAGAGAGCCTGCCTCCCGAGTACATCCTTATGAGGATAGTGAGAGGGAAGGAACCAAAGTGGGAGATAATCATTTAATCCACAATACTATCTAACCCAATATAAATAAATGCACTCTTCCTTAATGGGTTGTAGTGACTAGATTGTGCTTACGTTTCTTCACTTTCTCTAGTAGTCCTTCAGGATTGCACAAAATCATACTTTTGTGCCTGTAGGAAGCCCATAAGGGGGTAAAAGAAGTTTTCATGATCTAGAACAGAGGTGTTCAATAAATCCTTGATAAGTAGAAAGCTACCTTTTAGAGTCAACAATATTTAAAAGCCAAATCTGACTCTAGGTAAATTGATTGGAATCTATTCTTGTTTAAGACCTGTTGAAATGATCGAGAACATACACATTAGTGTGTTTTAGGGTTATGATGAAAACTTGATGTGTGTGTTGCATTTATATTTATATTTTCAAGAAAGAATCCAATTTAATAGATCTGATCACAACATTAAACTTTTAAAAACCCTAAAAAACTGTGAAAACAATCCTGATCTACAAAGGGTCGCGTACAAGCAGAAAAATAATGTCTGTAATACTTTCTATGATGCCTGCACACTTGAAACAATGCCTAATATTACTGAAGTGACACCTAAGTCACTAGAAACTACCATGTGTAAACATTAAAATGACACCTACAAACATGCAAATGTTGCCTGCAACCTGTAAACTGTCGTGTAGACAATTTCCAGCTGACGCCTATACGGTGTAAAGTGACGCCAGAAACAAACAAGGGAAAACAATGGATATTTCCCAAGGGTGTGAAAACAACTTAATCACATTTTTGGATACCCTTTTAGAATTTTTACCTATGCATACTTTCAGTTTAATCAGAATCCCCCATTTTTGGATAATTTACAAAATCATTAAGGGATTGATTAATCAGGTGATCAAAGCCAAGTTTTCTTGATCAACGCTCATGTCGGCTTTCACCCAATCACATTACATTAAGTCTACCCTTAAATCTGATGGAACTTATCTAAGGAAGGAGTTTCCTTTTCCTAGTGATGATTTTACTTCTTCGCAACAACCAACACAAGAGCCAACAAAGGAAGTAAAACCTAATATGGCTTTCCCATTTGGCAATATGGACCCTAGCCTAATAAAAAATTTCAATAGAGATAACAACAATAATAATAGAAATGGCAAGGTCAATAATAATGGGGCCCATGGAAGAGGAATAGATATTAATAGTCAAGGGGTGGATCCTAATAATAATGGAGGCAATGTGGACCCTAATGATGAAGAGGCAACCAAAGAAAGTGTTAATGAGGCGGGCCAAAGCCCATTCTTCATGAAGCTCATAGAGAAAGTGTTAGAACAAGATAGGGAGAAGTATTTCCAAGACCTAGCACAAGCGGGTGTTGGACTTCATAAAGGGATCAAAACCTAGGCAATTACCATGACTCAAGGATTGGACATCCTACCGAGCAGCTATCCTCCTTAACATGAAGGAACATTTAAATTATCAACCCGAGGATGTATAATTGAAATGAATCTGCAAATTATATGCACTATGGGATTCTTTGAGTTATTTTATCATTGCAAAACTTAAAATATAACAATGCTGGAAATGAATCTAACTGCACAGTAATCGCTACAGGAAACTATGTAAATTTCTACAATAGTGGTTGCAGATGCTACAAAACTACAAAACTTAATATCATAGCAACACAACTAATCTCAAGAAACACATTACTGATCACTAAGAATTTTAACTATAATCTAAATTATTCTAGACAATTATAGAGTCATAGTATCTCAAGTGGCATTTTCCTGAGTGGCTACAATCTTATCTACACATATTGAATATTCAATGAACAAAATCAATTTCAGAAATCATATTCTTATTGAAAATAAAAATGATTACATCAACTGATATCAAACTTATTTATTAAACAAAGACACTACTAACAAGAGTTAGCACAAATTGGATACTCCCTAATCGTCTAATCATCTAATCATCCCCTCAACTCAAGCAAGAGCTCATATATATACATGAGGCTTGAGAGATGGATTAATTGGAAACTCAAACACTTGTGATACATGTCATTTCTCCCACAACATCAAGGAGATGACTTATTCCCCAACAAACTAATAAAGAACAAACTGAAAGGAGTTGAGAGTTTTGTAATCCACTTCAAACTCTTACAACATGAATATACACATATGGCTAAAAATGTGCATAAATACATGCCATAATTATTTAGGACTCATAAATTATTGTTCCTATAAGTTACTCCATTTTTTTATAACTTCAAGAACTTTATATCCATGAGATAAACAAGAGGTGGAAGAGTTCAAATCAAACTAGAAGTCATTCCTTAACTGCTGCCTTCAAACTCGCCACCTTTTACTCAGTCAACTTCAGATGCATTTTTCTCATTAATTGTTATGAATTAAATCAAATGGTTAAAAGGGTTGTTTCTCCTTCTTTTCCTATTCCCAAATCATTAATAAAATCAATAATCATTGAGTGAGACACACCTATTTTACTGAAACTGGTTTTTGACTTTTTCTGCTGTCTTTTCTGTTGCCACTTTTTCTATAGTCAACTTAAAACATGTGTTTATCTTTAACTCCTATGACTTAACTAAAACCATAAAAAGGGTTTTTGGTACTCCATCTTATCTTTCTGAATCATTAAGAAAATATTTATTTCATTAAGAAACATTGGAGATATGTATATTTTACTGAAACTATCTATTGACTTTTTCTGCATTTCCAACAACTGTTGAATATTAACAAGTGTCAACTTGCTTCTCCTTCTTTCCAGCTGCATGAACGACTCAAATATCTCACAAACAACATGTTACTCATCTCAAAATAATTATTATTAAATAATAACCATTTATCATAATATTTAATCACAATTCAGCATTAACTAGCTAGACATACAAATGTTAATCAATAAATCATTAATCATAATTAATGCTTCATAAATCAAGGGTAATGTATGGAAATGACTTGGAAAGATATTTTATAGGCTTATCAGTCCCTAAACTCCCTCACAACTTTGATGTTGATCAACTTAAGCAAAAAGAAGAAGAAGCAATCGCTATCGACATAATGAACAAACAATTTAAATTATTCCAAATGCAATTGGACATGATGAAACAAAGAAGGGCTCCTAAACCCTTTTTTATTGAAGATTTGTGTCCTTTTCCATTGGACAAGACCCTAATTGTGGTCCCATTCCCAAGTAATGTTTTTTTTCCTAAATACGACAAGTATGAAGGAGCATGCGATCCCCAAGATCATTTAAGTGAATTTTGTGCATTGAGCTTGGAGTTCATGCATGACACAAAATATTTAATGAGGTTATTTCCTATAAGTTTAGGAGGCATGGAATTGGAGTGGTTTTCAAAGTTACCCTCTGGCATCTGTACTTTTGAGGAATTGGCCTCCAAATTTGTAACTCACTATTCCTACAATATCAAACATGAGGTTACGATGATTAATTTATGTAATACCAAGAAATGAGAGGGAGAAGGATTCCTAATTTTCTTACAAAGTTGGAGAGTGGTATTCACTAGATACCCTTGAAGTGTACCCCAAAAAGGAGAGGATGGATATCTTCATTAATAGCTTGAGTAATGAGATGAACTATCGATTAAGATTGAAATGTCCTAGTCTTTCCAAGACCTAATTGAGAACAAAGTTACTATGAAGGAGGTATTGGTTAAAAGTGGAGAACTTAAGCTTTATAAGGACAATAAGAATAACAACAACAATACCTCCAATAATAATCAAAAGAGGAATCCTCCTAACAATAAATTATTTTGGATGAGGAACAATAACAAAGGTGTGCTCAATGATGAAGTTGTTGAAGCTAATAATTTGAAGGCCACTCCTTTTACTCTTACAAGAAGATCTACTGAAGTTAACAATGCAAGTCAAGCACCCAAAGTACCTCTCTACAACAACAATAATAATAATAAATTTTGGAATAATCAAGGGGCTAACAAGCCTAAACCTTTCTCTACACCAACGCCTATAAGGACATTCACACCTTTGGGTGAACCACTTGAGAATGCATTGAGAACCCTAATTTCTAATAAGATTATTGATTTACCAAAGGCTCAACCCTATGAACCACAAATCAAGCCTAATTAGTGGAGTGAGTCCAACCATTGTGAATACCATAGGAATCGAGGACACAAAACCAATGATTGCATGCACCTAAGATATGTGATGCAAGATTTGATTGAAAATGGTGTAATTAAGATATAAGGGCCTCAAAATAATGAGGATCATACGACCTTTAAAAAAACTTTCTATAATCATGAGAAATGTGAGTCTTCAACTTCAAACAGTCAAGGTAACAAATCCAAAGGTAACAACAATTTCAATTTGGCTCATCATTATGACAATACTATCAATACCTTATCCAGGCATGAGCATGTTGTTAATGTTGTGGTGATTAAGGAACAACCCAAATTGGAGAATTCTAATGCCATCACTAGGGGAAAGAATCAAGTATTACCCTAGAAGGGGGTGCTCCTAAACTTATTGTCCCTACACAATCAAATATTTTGGCTAACCAACTATCTACTTTAACAAAGCCTTATAGTTTGGTTGATCAATTGCATGAGACTCCAGCAAAAATTTCTACTTTGGAGTTACTAAAAATTTCTCCCAATCACAAGGAGATCTTGGAAAAATCCCTAGAAGAGACTAATGTTCCTATAACTTTGGAGGAAGATAAGTTTCAAAATATGGTAGGACATCTCATTGCACCACATTGCCTTTCATTCTCAAAACAAGATGATATGTCCATACTCAACCTCAAAATTTTCCCTTACATATAGAAGTTTTAATCCAAAGGAATACGGTCAGGAGAGTCCTCATTGATGGGGGAGTCAGTCTTAACATTTGCACATTGAACCTGGTCAAGTCTTTAGGGTTAGCCAAATCATCCATTGATCCTAGAAATAAGATTACCATTAAGGCTTATGATGAGGAAGAACGATCTTTGAAAGGCATGATTGTTTTACCTATTTAAGTTGGACCTATCAAGAAAGACACCATATGTCAAGTCCTTGACATGAAGCTAACTTATAATATATTATTGGTGAGACCATAGATTCATGAGATGCAAGTGGTGCCTTCCACCTATCATCAATGCATAAAATTTCCACACATGGGTGAAGAGATCACAATTGAAGGAGATTCTAATCCCTTTCAATATTGCAATACATTGAAACCTAGTCATATACTATTTATTCCTCACAATAGGGAAGGAGTCATCCCTAATGTCACTATTAAAGAACCTAAAGAGGAATGTTCATAGTTAACATCAAATGATACATCTACCTCAAACCCTAATCAAACTAACTCATCTACATCAACTAAGGGAAAGGAGAAAGTGAGTTATGAGGGTCAAATTTCACATGAAAATTCAGTTAAAACCTCTACATTAAAGGTGGAAATTTCAAAACCTTCCAAGGATGAGAGAGAAAAATCCAAGAAGGACCAAAAAATGAATGAAATGATGCATAACTTTGAAAAGCAATGTAGAATCAACTCCAAAGGAGTGGGGGAATATTCTGTTTCCCTATTTGATTTTTCAACTTCTCCTAAGACACATGGGAAACCATCAAGTGCTCATCCACCTCACAAATATAAATCTCATTTTGTAAGAGAGAGTGACAAATCAGCCCTGGAAAAGGAGGACAATGAAGTTTTACAATGGCTCTTCAAAGATGAAGATACTTCAAACAATTCCGTGGAAAGAGTACAACACATCAATATCCAAAACGAAAAATATCGAAAGGGATATCAAGTTATGCAGAAAATGGGATACAAGGGAAGAGGACCCTAGGGAGTCAAGAATAGAGGTTTGCTAGAACCCATTGAACCTGCTTGGAGATCAAAGGATGAGAAATGCGGAATAGGTTATCAAGATAAAGGAGAAATTTCAAGCCCTATGCATGATTTTCATGAACATGTACACATGGCAGGATCTGAGAGTGAGGATGATTACAAAGATTATGAGTGGGATTCCCTATCTGAAGACTCTTTTCATGATAAAGAGGTTGATGTTATTCAAACATATGCTACCATTCCTAATCTCAAAAGTCAATACAATGAGAATCAAGGTTTGAATTCTACACAAGTATGAAATGAGGCTCAATAATTTAATATAGGTCAAGCATCTAGGGATAATCAATGGATAGGTGAACCTTGGGTACCTTCATGGGGGGGGGAGGGTGATTCAAATGTTATATTTAATCCACATTGAAGTCCATGAGGTCTCTAGTGAGGAAAATTTTGATCCTACTTCCATGGAAAATCTTGAGCAAGCACATGTTATAAACCTAAGCAATACAATGTAAAAACCTTCAAATAAGGTCATGTCCTTGAATCCTTTGAATGAAAACTTTCCTAATGAGTCCTTAGCCTTCATCCGGAACTTATTGATTGGTATTTAGTCAAACCAAATGACTAACTATACTTTCCTAATGACAATGCAACAACCCAATACCTAAACACTGTTGATCCATATTCTTCCACCAATGAATACAATCTAGACACGATGATAGAGGCAGGGGTTGAACCTCTCAATCCACAAAGTAAAAGAAAAAAATTCAAAAAATGAAAAGGTCTAGTGGTGAAAACCACCATGTGGTAGTGCTAGAACCTAAAAAAGTAAAAATATTGGATGTTTCCAAAGGTGAAAACCCAACTATGGCACCTAAGGAAGAGAGGTTGGATACCCTACTAGAACATGATGATGAGAGATATCCTATTGTCATAGAGCCAACAGAAAAGGTTGACATTGGAACTGACTTGGAACCAAAGTTTATTCACTTAGCTGTTAGAGTATTATTTCATTTTACTCTAGTTGCTTAAGCGTCTCTTAGGTGCATTATTAATTAACTCTTAATTAATAATGTGCAACCTAGTATTTCCCTTTTAGGGTTTCGTTCACCTTTTTAAGGTTGAACTTTGTAATTGATGTTCATTAATTCAGATAATATTTTTGCTCTCACCTTTTGAGTAAAATCTGAGTTTTGCTTTTTCCTTCTTTCGCTTCATTTCTTGTGACAGGTTTTTGCATGCAGCTGGATCTTGGAGTTGAATCTGATCTTTCATCAGTTTCTACATGGTATCAGAGCCTTGCTGNNNNAGCTTGTTCAAGTTTGGTTGGAGCTGTGGATCAAGCCCTCTCTTTCTGGGGTTTTCTGGAGCTTTTTTTGTCACTTTGGAGGAGGCACGATCTTCTGGAGCAGATTGAGCAGAAAAGGACTCCACCATTGCGTTTAGAAGGCTCGGGAGAGTCAAAATCATATAAAACTTGACCTATTTGGCCTCCGGAGCATCTGGGAAAAATTACTACCCTTCTACGGCCGTACAACATGAGTTTCGAGGCAGAAATCGACAAAAAAATATAAAAAAACATCATTTTTTGGCATACTGGGGCGCGCCGCCACCGCGCCACCCCGGCGCCACCCTGTCGTCGCTTCCACAGGCCCGCGCCCAGCCCAAGCTCAGCTCGCCGACCGCAGCAACCGGCGGAGTTGGCCCGAACCCCAGTGGCACCGCCCGGTTCTCTACCGCCGTCCGGGAGCCACCGCCACCTGCGGTAGCCACCGGCCCGCCACCGGCCAGCTGCCCACATAAATTCAAATTTTTTTCGGCAGTTTCAAAATTTTCCGGCGGTCGCTTAATTTTTTTTCGGTGACATATGACGGCCGTCAATTTTAGGCCCGCAGACAGGTGACGGCCGGTTGACCGTCAAATTTAACACAGTATCTGTGTTTTTCCAGAGAGCATTGTTTCGGAGGGGCAGTTATTTTTTTCCTGTATCTTGGGCATACGGTGTCCATTTTTGAAAAATGAAATATCACCGGAAAGCTGTTTCCGAGACGGACGTAATAGTGCTAGTTTCGTTTGCTGATTCAGCTGTTTGAGCACCTGTTTTCAGCGTTGAAGTTGCAGCTTCATTTCTCCTCCTGTTCTGCTTCTGGAACTCAGGTTTTTTTCTCGTTTCTTGTGCTTTCATAATATTTTGTGGTGTACGGGGGATAGGCTTTTACATTATGGGGGGTGCATTTTCCTTTCTGTCATTTCATTCAGAAAGACCCTTCTACTTCCGTCTTATTCTTCTTCCAATGTCGGACCCCTCTGTGGCCCGACTGACACCTCACAACTACCACACATGGAAGCCAAACATGACCAGACTCCTTATGTCATGAGGTTTATGGTCTTGTATGGATGCAGTTCAGCCAGTTCTTCAGAGGCCTTATGAGGCACTTATGCACAGGACAGGATGGATGAGGCAATGGGCCTCATTGCCATGAATGTTTTAGATGGGTTATTGTTCCACCTGGATGGTCTGACTACACCTAGGGATATGTGGGACAAGTTCTCCACTTTGTTTGGCACCATGGATCAGTTCAGGAT
>MU223387.1:279588-290371 GCA_018584345.1 Thuja plicata
GATGTTCATTAATTCAGATAATATTTTTTCTCTCACCTTTTGAGTAAAATCTGAGTTTTTCTTTTTCCTTCTTTCGCTTCATTTCTTGTGACAGGTTTTTGCATGCAGCTGGATCTTGGAGTTGAATATGATCTTTCATCAGTTTCTACATTAGCAACATCATTAACCCCATCAGAAAGGAAGGGGTTCATTGAATTCTTTCAAGAAAAGAAAATTAACTTTGCATGGTCATCTACTAGCATGCCAAAGTTAGATCCAAGCTTCATAATGAACCATCTTAATGTGAAACCCAACATCAAACCTGTAAAGCAGAAATTGAGAAAGATGCATCCACATGTAGCCCTTTTAGTCAAAGAAAAATTGGAAAAGATACGCAAGGTTGGATTCATAAGAGTAAAATCCTATTCAGAATGGATATCCAACATTGTAACAATTACCAAACATGATAAATCCATTAGAATATGCACAGATTTTTGAGATCTTAAGCTTGCTTGTCCAAAAGATGACTTTCCATTACCTAGCATTGATGCTATAGTGGATTTAATGACATGACATTCTATGTTATCATTAATGGATGGATTTAGTGGATACAATCAGACTCACATAACACCTGAAGACTGAGAAAAGACTAATTTTACATGCCCATGGGGAACCTTTTGTTGGAATGTGATTCCCTTTGGTCTCAAAAATGCTAGAGCAACTTAGAAAAGAGCAATGACCACTATCTTCCACAACATGATGCACACCTTCCTAGAAGACTATGTGGATGATATTTTAGCTAAGACACATCAAAGAAAAGATCATCTTCCTATACTAGAAAATATTTTCACAAGGTTTGAGCAATTCAAAGTGAGATTAAACCCAAATAAATGTGCACTTGGGGTGCAATCCGGCAAGCTCTTAGGATATATAGTTTCTGCAAAAGGCATAGAAGTGGTTCCAGAGAAAGTACAAGAAATAATGGACATGGAAACTCCTAATAATATTAGTCAAATGAGGTCCCTTCAAGGAAGACTTCAATCCATTAGGAGGTTCATTTCTCAATTGGCACAAAAGTTGCATTCATTCACAAGATTGCTACACAGAGATTCTATTTTTACATGGGATGATGAATGTGAACAAGCCTTCACTTTATTGAAAATATACTTCGTCAACCCAACTATCTTGATGCCTCCTATCAAAGGAAAACCATTATTACTATATATTTCAGCAACAGAGAGATCTTTAGGGGTCTTATTGGAACAAGAGGATGAGGAAGGAAAATAAACAGCTATTTACTATTTGAGTAGAACTTTGATCTTATATGAATTAAACTATAGCTTCATGGAAAGAGCTTGCCTTGTAGTGGTTTTTGCCTCCCAAAAGCTAAGACATTACATATTGATGCACAAAGTGAAGTTGATTGCAAAGATTGATCCTTTAAAGTACCTTCTTAGCAAAAAAACCCTAACTAGAAGGATCTCTTAATGGGTAATGGTGCTTAGTAAATTTGACATTGAATATGTGGACTGTAAAGCTATCAAGGGCCAAGTTATTGCTGATCAGTTGGCTGAAAATCCATTAGTATCTACTCATCCCATCCAAGTTGAATTTCCTGATGCACAAATAGTCAATATAGAAGCCAAGGTATGGAAGTTGTATTTTGATGGATCCTATACTCAATATGGTTCAGGGGTAGGAATTTTGTTGATCACACATCAAGGGTACACCATTCCAAAACCTTATAAACTTTTGTTACCATGTACAAACAAGATTGCACAATATGAAGCTTTAGTCATATGCATCAAAATGGATTTAGAATGAAACATTATAGAACTACAAGTTTATGGGGACTCTCAATTTGTCGTCAACCAAATTAATGATGAATACCAAACTAAGGATGAAAAATTGATGCCATATAAGAGAATGATAGATGAATGGAAGAAATACTTTGCCTTAATCAAATTTGAGCAAATTCCAAGAGACAAGAATAGGGTTGCTGATGCTGTGGCTACCTTGGCTTCATTACTCCAAATTCTTGATCAGAATGTGAGGTATGAATTCTTGGAGGAAGAGTTGGTAAAATAGGCTTTTGACTTACTCGACACCCAAATTATTGCCCTAATTGATGGACATGACTCACCTTGGTATGGACCAATTTATTCCTATCTTAAGGACCAATTTTTATCTATTGACCAAACCCGTGCCCAAATATGACATTTTATAAGATAAGTCACTCGTTATACTATCCTTTCAGACACATTGTATCACAAGGGTCTTGACGGAATACTTCTTAGGTGTCTATAGGACAAGGAATTGATATTCACTCTAAAAGATGTTCACAAGGGGATTTGTGGGTCACATTCAAGTGGGTTGAATTTATCTAATAAAATCCTTCGCATGAGGTACTTTTGGAAAAACTTAGAAAAAGATGCTTGCCACTTTGTCAAAGTGTGTGCGAAATGCAGATACCATGGAGACATGATTCATGCACCTACACAAGAATTACATCCTTTTATCACACCATGGCCATTTTACCAATGTGGTTTTGATCTTGTTGGAATAATTTACCCACCTTCTTCCAATGGTCATAAATATATCATTACAACAACATAATATTTTACCAAATGGTAGAGGCCATACCTTTTACAACTGCCATGGGAAAAAAATATTTTAACGTTTATCCTTAATCACATCATTTGCAGATATAGTATTCCTCATGCCATCATCACAGATAATATAAAACAATTCAAGAACAAAGATGTGGATGAACTTTGTGAAACTTTTCATATCGTGCTTCATTCTTCTTCCATTTACTATCCTCAAGGTAATTGACAAGCCGAAGCCATAAACAAGAATATTCTCAAAATCTTGAAGAGATCAGATGATAAATCAGGAAGAGATTGGCATGTGTAGATAAACCTGACATTGTGGGCATACAAAAATAGCATCTAAACACGTACTGGAGCTAAACCATTTTCCTTAGTCTATGGGGCAGGAGTTGTTTCACCTTTGGAGCTTGAAATCCCATCCTTAAGAGTCCTTTTACAAGGATTACTCAATGATGAGGATTATAAGGTCACCCGACTTCAACAATTGGAATTGTTGGAGGAACACCAAACACAAGCCTATGAACATTTGAAGGTATATCAGAATAGAATCTCAAGAAATTACAACAAGCATATCAAATTGAGAACCTTTCAAGTGGGAGACTTAGTGTTACGAGAAAACCCTAAAAATCAGGCAGATAGGAAAAAGAAAGAAAAATGGGAAGTAAATTGGCTTGGACCCTTTGTCATTAATTCCTCTTTTGGAATGAGAACTTACAAGTTAGTTGATTGCGAGGGTGATGAATTACAAGAGCCTATTAATAACATCCATCCAAAGAGGTTTCATACCTGATCAGATGAAAGAGTATAGGAGGAAAGAGTATCAGATGAGCATGTATCAGATGATTTCAGCATCAAATCTTTGTACATGAGAAAATTCAAAATCCAAAAAGATGAGAAAATTTAAAAATTCAAAAATAATGGAGAAGAAGAAAATCAGAAAAAGGAGAAAATTGAGCATGAAGAAAGCAAAAACATTCAAAAAAATCAAAAAATGATTGTCTTGGTGAAAACCTAGAAAATAGGCGCCTTGATGATATCAAATAAATAAAAAAAGAGGAAAAAATAAAAAAAAAATAAAAAAGGAAAAAGAGAAAAAGTACCTTGGTGAAAACCTAGCAATAGGCACCTTAGTAGCAAAAAAAAGACAAAAAAAAAGGAGAAAAAGAGCAATAAACCCAAAAGGTGAAAACCTGGAAAACAAGCACTTTTTGATCCCTTAGGTATTTCCTAGTTGCATTTGTACATATTGCCTTTTCATCATCTCATTTGTACATATCCTTCATTAACTAATACATTTGAGGTCATTTTTTGACCTTAAATTGGTCAAATTTTCTACAAAGCATCATCGAATGATCCACCAATGCTCTTGTCGCTATTTTTATAGTCTTAATTTTGACACATTGTTGATAGCATCGAATGTTCTATGCCAATCTTGGTCAAAATTGGTAGCTTCAATTGGAAATTTGAGGCGTTGAACATTCGACCAGTGTTGGTCAAAATGTTTGGTCCATCCGACCAGGATGCCAAACCCACAATGTTAAATTTTGACATAGAATTGTCGATAAGTAGACCAATCTTTGTAGGGGTTTCAACCAACGTTAGTTGAAATTTTGACTAATATGAAATGTTAAAAAAAAAAATTGAAGATAAATATCTAGAGTAATCACCAATGACATCATGGTCGGTGATTAGTCTAGATATTTATCTTTAGGTGTTACTTTGCATTAATTAAGCTGATAGCCTTTTTATTGTGTGACATTTCCCATTGATGGAAATGTGTCAGCAAGCTGATAAATTGTCTTATATTAGAAATTGTCTGAAACCAAAATATAAATTTAAGTTAGTTACACAGCATAAATCATGGAATGTGGCATAGAAAAATACTATTAGCAATCCGCTCACACATTCCAAACATTGTGGTGCTTCTATAAAATTGTCTTATACCAAAAAATTATTTGGTCATGCATTTTACCAAAAAAAGAGGTGTGCTGCCACAAAAAGGGATGCATTTATGACAACCCAGTCAAGTTGAAGGCATGCAAACAATTACAATGTAGTGGGCGTTAAAGAAGGAAAATATTTATCTTTTCCATCTTTTTTAAAACTATTCCATAAAGGTTGCACCACAAATTTGATCACTTCGGGTCTGCTATGTTCAATGCAAGGATTTCTCAAATTTCTATATGCATTTTATTTGCCTTTAAACCTAAAGTGAGAAACTATATATGGGAGATGTACACATGTATCCACTATGTATTTTGTGCAGTCAGCCTTGTAATTCATGATTGGATTTCTAGAGTGTATCCCCATATTTCAAAACATGGAGAGCCATTGTGTTTTACCAATTTCTCAAATTTCTCATTTCTCATTTCTAAATAACTCATAAAATGATAAATCCATAATTTCCAATATATGATTATCATATTCATATTTTGCATCCATGAGGCCATTTAGATGCCTCTCCATTTGGGCATGGGGATGGTGAAAAAAATTATTTTGAATGGTCCTTTTAGTTTAGTATCCTTTACATCATATTTATGCATTTTAGTTCATTTTGAGGAGGAGGAGGAGGTGGAGGAAAAGAAAAGAGGAAGAGGAAAAGGAAGAGGGAGGAGGTGGAGGTGGAGGAGAGAAGATGAAGAGAGAGGAGGAAGAGGGAGGAACAGGAGGAGGAGGAGGAGGAGGAGGAGGAATAAGAAGAAGAAGAGGAAGAAGAAGAGGAAGAGGATGAAGAGGAAGAGGGAAAAGAAGAAGAGGAGGAGGAGGAGGAAGAAGAAGACCCCCATTATATATTAACTATTGCATGACCATTTCACCTCTCCTAGGTGCAAGTGCTAGTATATAATATTACATGATTTATTATTGTAAGCAACCTCTGACTTACGCATCTAGAAAATGAAACTATAAATCTTATTACAATGTTCAAATAACCAACATGACTTGCAACTGCATACCTAAATTTTGCTTTCTTGCCTATATATCATATTCTCCTTGTCTCTCTATTTATTGCATCTGTATATATGGCTACACAACTAGATGCATGATATAAAATTCATAGTTTATTACATACAAGATCATAAGATAAGCTACATCAATAACTTAGCTAAATCAATCATAAGGTATTTAAAACTAGTTTTGTAAAGAGATGGAAACTATGTAAAATATTGGTAAGGGGTGGAAAGATCAAGGAAGAACTCAAAAGTACAAGAGCTAAGGGCTAGACCTAATGTCTCAAGGGCTCATCATAGATGGCCTTACCTACGTAACTCATAGAGACATCATAGTTCAGGTTTAACTTTAAAACCAATCTTTTAAAGGATGGTATCCTATCAAACGTTACAAACAAATGGTATCCTATCAAGCCTCTTTACCCAAAGGGTATCAATGAAATTTCTCTCTTCTCTGGAATTTAGGGTGCAGAAGTCACCCTGCATCATTTGGATATAGCACTCAATTTCTATACCAAATCAATGCAGGGCAACCTTTTGCACCCCCTATTCGATTGAAGATAAAGGACATTGATCCCCTTTTAATACAGAGTCTTCAAAAAATATAGATGGTATCCTACCATTTCTACCTGAAAATAATTACCAAGGGAAAAAGAGACCACAATTGTACCATTGTATTTCTTCCCATCTGGGCCTTCTAACACCATATGGAATGTGTTGTGTTTATAGAAGAGATAACTACCAATAACTATATTTCATAAGGTATTTAAAACTAGTTTCATAAAGAGATGCAACCTATGTAAAATATTGGTAAGGGGTGGCAAGATCAAGGAAGAACTCAAAAGTGCAAGACCTAAGGGCCAGACCTAATGCCTCAGGGGATCATCATAGATGGCCTTGACTACGTAACCTGAAGAGATACCATAGTTCAGGTTTAACTTTAAAATGAGTCTTTTAAAGGATGGTAGAAGTGGTATCAAGCCTCTTTATCCAAAGGGTACCAATGGCATTTCTCTCTTCACTAGAATAGAGGGTGCAGAAGTTGCGCTACATCATTCTAGTATAGCACTCAATTTCTATACCAAATCAATGCAATGCAACCTTCTACACCCCTTATTCGATTAAAGATAGAGGACATTGATCCCCATTTGATAAAGAGTATTCAAGAAAGATATATGGTATCCTACCATTTCTACGTGAAAATCATTACCAAGGGAAAAGAGACCATAGTTGTACCATTGAATTTCTACCCATATGGGCCTTCTAACACCATATGGAATGTGCTATGTTTATAGAAGAGATAACTACCAACAACTATATTTTATAAGGTATTTAAAACTAGTTTCGTAAAGAGATGCAAACTATGTAAAATATTGGTAAGGAGTGGCAAGATCAAGGAAGAAATCAAAACTACAAGACCTAAGGGCTAGACCTAATGCCTTAGGGGATCATCATAGATGGCCTTGCCTATGTAACTTGCAAAGACATTGTAGTTTAGGTTTAACCTTAAAATGAGTCTTTTAAAGGATGGTAGAAGTGGTATCAAGCCTCTTTATCCAAAGGGTACCAATGGCATTTCTCTCTTCACTAGAATAGAGGGTGCAGAAGTTGCGCTGCATCATTTTGGTATAGCACTCAATTTCTATACCAAAATAATGTAGTGCAACCTTCTACACCCCTTATTTTATTGAAGATAGAGGACATTGATCCCCTTTTGATAAAGAGTCTTCAAGAAAGATAGATGGTATCCTGCCGTTTCTACCTAAAAAGCATTACCAAGGGAAAAAGAGACCACAATTGTACCATTGAATTTCTTCCCATCTGGGCCTTCTAACAGCATATGGAATGTGCTGTGTTTATAGAAGAGATAAATACCAACAACTATATTTCATAAGGTATTTAAAACTAGTTTCATAAAGGGATGCAAATTATGTAAAATATTGGTAAGTTGTGGAAATATGAAGGAAGAACTCAAAAGTACAAGACCTAAGGGCCAAACCTAATTCCTCAGGGGCTCATCATAGATGGTCTTCCCTATGTAACTCGCAGAGACATTGTAGTTTAGGTTTAACTTTAAAATGAGCCTTTTAAAGGATGGTAGAAGTGGTATCAAGTCTCTTTATCCAAAGGGTACCAATGACATTTCTCTCTTCACTAGAATAGAGGGTGCAGAAGTTTCTTTGCATGGTTTGGCTATAGCACTCAATTTCTATACCAAATCAATGCAAAGAAACCTTCTACACCCCTTATTCTTTAGGGTTGAATCTAGTATGCTCCTGTATGATCCAGAACCTGCAAGGAAGGAAAATATGGGGTGGAATCCAATATGCTCCTGTTGAATCTAAGTAATGTCTGACACCCTATTACTTATCCTCATCTAGAATTATGCATGTGCATAGTCAAGCCATACACTTCTAAAAGGAACAAGGATAAAATTTACAAAAACTATCCAAGATATAGAAAATCATAACGAAGTCATAAACAAAAAAAAGTTTATGAGTTTATCAAAATATGTCCAACGTATCTACATTGACCAAAGCCATCGACACTATATCAATAAATATTGCACCTAAAAATGACTTGTAAGTTGAGGCACCAACATCAGGGTAAGAAATAGGTGTAATAAGTTTCCAAAAGGTTCATTATCTTCTAGTTGGAACAAGAAATCGATGAACCAAAAATATGTACAATTTCTTGATCAACCATTTTTCATGAGTTTATTTCTTATGACCAACCACTAATAGTGAAGTACCAGCACAAAAGTATGGTCAAAACAAGACCTTTGGATGCAATATTTTAGTGTTGTTTTGGAAGATTATATGCAAAATCTCATGCTTTAGTTCATGTGAAACCAACCTTTTGTGATGTTATGCATGTAATTAGACAGTTCTTTTCAAATTAGTATAGATCAAGGTGAGTCAGAGACAGGAACTGTGGGCAACTTGCTACAAGGAAGAACACATGTTAGAGCTTTTTATTATTTGAGAAAGTCCAAAGTATGATTGACAACTCATAATTTTCTAGAAATATTTTATTTGAGAATAATGGAGCATGGCAAGAATTTGAGATTTCATTTATAAGCTAACTTGTTCTCAAACTAGTAATTGAGTCTCGATTAAGTGGATGAGATGCAACAAAATTGGTAAAAAGGTGTTATAAAAATATTTGGTTTGTATCATTTGATTTTTCAAATGATTCAAACCTTACATGAAAGTGAGTTTGGATGATGAACATAAACTTTAGGAATAGAAAAATAGGCAATTACGAGCATGTCACCAATCCAACTTCTATGATTGTATCTATTTCATGTGCATGTCCAAATGGATCAACAGTTTGATGGGAGGTGGGATAATAGTAGAGAAAATGCCTTCTTACACAACATTTTGGATTATAGAAAACACAATACAATAGTTTTGATAGGTATCTATGCAAGAGAATCCTTGGCACAAAGAAAGTAACCTCTCAAATAAAGAAACATTTACACAATGTGTTGGGATGCAAATTATGAAACTGCTTTCCCAACCCAGAATTTCAAAAAATCTAAAATTCTCTATCAATATTGATGTGTTTGGCTTCATGGATACTTACTACTTTGCATGAACTCTTTCTTGCACATTCTTTGTTGTGCAGAAGTGTTAATGAGTTTCATAGCTTCCTTGAATTTCTAGGAAGACTCCAAGGTATTTATTGGACCCCTGTAATTTTTAGGTGTATGCATACTAAGGATAAGTTCAAAGTGAATATAGTGTGTCTATTTGTGTCCAAGTAATCAAAAATAATGTACGAACACACACACGGATGATTCTTTGTTTCTAAAAACATCTTAGAAACATTAAACATAACATAAGTGATGACCGTAGAAATTCAAACTTCTATCAATTGTGTGCAATCACAACGTTGATTTAATTATAAACACATGCATGTTACTTTTTTCAAATGTCTTGAAAAAATTAAAAAATGTATAAATGATGACCTTAGAAATTCAAAGTTCTACAAATTGTGTGCAATCATAACATTGATTCAACTACAAACACACATGCATGTTTCTATTTTTTTTAAATGTCTTGAAAATTTTCAAATAAGTATAAATGACGATGTTAGAAATTCAAAATTCTATCCATTGTGTTTAATCATTAAACATTGATATATGTATAAACACACATGCATGTTTCTATTTTTTTTAATGTCTCACAAAGTTTCAAAAAGTATAAATGATGACCTTAGAAATTAAAACTATTGGCAAGCTGACTCCCAGAGGATATGTGACTTATTTAGTGTTGTCATTATGGCAAGAAATTCATATTAAGTTCTGTCAAGAAAGACAAAATGACTATGGAAAATAGAGCAAACAAAGATATACAGCGATCAACACATCAGCGCACATGCGAGAGATCAAATCAAAATATGCGCGCTTAGATATATGTTCTATGACATGTGTACATACTAAGTCCAGACACACATGATATAGAATGATAGTACAGAGAAGCTACAGGAAGAACAACACTAATACAGTTCAGAAAATAGAGCATGGAGCCTACTTAGGTTTTTGGATCAGCATGAATTGTTTTTTTGTGTAAAGGCCAAGCCCCTTTGATTATATGTTTGTAATAATGTCTTTATTCTTTTTGTAAACACACTTAAGACAATATTTTTGGAATCATTGTGTATTATGTTTTTAGGGCCGATTATAGTCTTGTTTTGAGTCACGTCTATTCAGACATGAACATATAAATATGTAATGTAAATGTATATTACAAGTGTCAAAGAATATGCATGAGAAAGACATAGAAGAGCAGTATAGTGAAGTTAGTATGAGATAAAGCTATTTAAGAGAGTAAGAGAATCATCACATAAATGGAACTGATCAGACAATAGTGTCTTCACATCAGTTCATTTTTGATATAGTGTATATCAACTATCAGAAGGTTTTAGCCTTCATCTTATTGGGTAGTGAGCTCATGCAATGAGCCATACACCTTTAACAGGGTTTTGTAATAGACTCCTAATAGGGTCATTGTACTTGGATTGTAAAGACTACTCCTAATAGGGAAAAGGAACTTTAACAGGTTCATTATACTAATGCAATATTTGTGGGTACTAATTCCCACCGAGGTTTTCCTCTGATCAAGGTTTCCCTGTAATCATATCACGTGTTATGAGTTCTTGTATTAAGCTTCATTGAATGTATGTTTGATTTATATTTAAAGTTCTAAAATATAATTAATTGACAAACACTGATTCAAC
>MU223387.1:290508-343316 GCA_018584345.1 Thuja plicata
TGAAGAACTTAGACTGAAAGTTGATGGCTCACAAATGCTTATCAAGAAATTGAGAAAAGATTTGAAAGATTGTTCTACAAGTGATTTAGGGAAAATGGTCAAAAAGATGAATGAAGAGAACATGTCTTTGAAAGATAAAATTGAAAATATGGATGAATGGCTAATAGACAGTCAAATTGCTATTGAAGAAAGGATCAAAGAAAGCAAACAATTAGAAGATGAACTTTTGCAAGCAAACATGAAAGTCTTGGAATTGGAGAGCATAAAGAAAAAGATGGAATCTAAATTAACAAAAGCAAAGGATAAGATTGATAAACTCCACACAAGTTCTAATTCACTTCAATCTGAGCTCTATTCACACTATTGGTCTTGGATACAATGTAGCACAAGTTGAAATCAATTCATTGAAAGAAAGAAAGAAAGAAAGCACATGAAGCATCTTCAGAAGCAAAGAAAGTTGAAAATGTTGCAGAGACTAAAACAGATCCACCTAAAGGAGAAATCAAGCAAGTTAACAGAACTTGTTATGCATGTAATAAATATGGGCATTTGGCAAGAGATTACAAAGAGGGAAGACATTTCAATGGTTATTGTTACTACTGTAATAAGTTTGGTCATGGGGCTATACATTGCAGAACAAATCAAAGAAATCAGACACAATAGAATCAAAGAAAAATGAATCAAAACAATCAGAGAAATCAACCTCAAATAAATTTGTAGAACATTACATGTCAGATATGTAATTACAATGGACACACAGCAAAGCAGTGCAGCATGATGAACAATAACATCACACCTCCTATCATTTGTCACACATGTGGAAAGGTTGGACACATCTCAAGGTTTTGTAGATCCAGAACTCAAAAACAAGAGGATCCTAAGAAATCACTATTTGAAGAAGAAGGAGAAGACAAGTTTGTTCAAGAAAAAGAAGATTCAAGTAAAATTTGGGTTGAAGTGAAGAAGGACAATGTAGAGAACAAAATATTTGATGCATCCATAGTGGATGCATCCTCTACTTCTAGTTGAATAGACCTTCTTGGTCTTAGGGGGAGCTATTCTAGCTCGGAACCCCTACGTGGCTGGTATACTCACCTCTGAATATGCACCTATGGATCCATGCTTATGATCACATGATATAGCAGTATGCATAAATGCATTATCTATAATTCATTCAGAACAAAGTTTGAAACTCTCTATGAAAACTGTGTATGGTTGCAAACATTAAATGCAGTAACCTTTATAAAAAGATTAAAATGTTTGATCTTCTTCACATTTGCATCGAGATTATAGAATTTGGAGAGAACAAGAGCACTGAGCATCAAAGCATAGAAGCACAACAAATTTGGTGGTTAAGTAAACGGATAAAAAGTTGAAACGGAACCCTAGCACTTGCACCGTTTCATATTATCGTGAAACCCTACTTAATCAAGTTCCAAGTAAGTATGGCAACCCCAATTTTTTTTGACACTGCTGAGAGGAAGAGATTTTTCTTTAAGAAGAATCCATTCAATTCCATTCTAGATGATATTGAAGGAGCATTCTCCAAAACTCCACTCAGAGTCATGCACAAGGAAGATATTCGCGCATACATCTACTGCAAGAAGGAAATAGTAGGAGACAACAACATTGCTACTCTTATGGGATCCATGATGAAACTAGAATACTCATTCAAGGATGAATTCGTGCATCTGACTGATAACCCTATATTTGAGTACTCCAATGCACACGAGTTTTATGAGCCAGAATGGGTGAAGATATTACTGAGAAAAATACATGATGACCTTTTTTGGATTGGTGAGGTTCCTATCCACATCACTTCTGACCTAATCCATGAATTAATTGGACTTCCTAAGACTGGACTAGTTCTTCCTACTAGCAAGGATGTCAAGAAGCAAGTTGAACAATTTTGTTTATCTAGAAGTGACAAGCATGGTATGATAGTTGATCCTATCAGGGAAGATGACATAAAGCTTCTAACTATGATACTTGGTTACAAGTTCTAGCATGCAAGCAGACTAAATAGTGTGTCAGCAGCCATAGTTCTAGCAACTATAAGGATGGTGAAGGATAACACTTAGTACAATCTATGTGAGATATTGTGCACTCAATTGATTGACAAGTACAATCTATGTGAGATATTGTGCACTCAATTGATTGACAACATTCGAGTTATCAAGCATGACAAGAACAAGACATTCAGGGTTGGGTCTTTGATCATCTACTTGTACTTCCACATTGTTGATAAGGATGTAAATCTTTACCTAGATAGAAGAAAAACTACAATGTCTCAGATTTCACTTAAAGCCACAATAGAGAGTAGTGTGAAAGATGCCATGGACATGGATATTAAAACATTCAAGATTAATATGTAGGAAAGGTTTAGATTATCTGAGAAGATAGTTGATAAATATAAGGAGACCATATGTTTCACGGTAGAAACAAATTGCACTTGTATGGAGGCAGTTGAAACTAGAGCCAAATGGATTCACCCACTTGGTTATGAAGTGGAGGGACATGTGTTAGAAGGATATGCACAAGTTATCTTGTCTGCACCCAAAGATAGTAATGAGTCCAGGTGGGGCACTTATAGAGAGAAGACTAATAAAGTTGATTCTATATTGTACAATGCTGATAATAAAAGGAAGACATCCAAAATTACATCTAGCATCCTAAGAGTTCATGGAATCACTCAAGAAGACTTAGATAAAGCTAGTGAAGCTAATATTGTAAAATAACTTGAGAAGACTGATGAAATCCAAAAGAAGAAGAAAGTAGAGAGCACCTCTGTGCCCTCTACCAGCATTGACCTAGACTCATCTCCAACTTCTATACCAAGAAAGAATTCTAGAGGAAGGAAGCAAGCGCCCATAGGTCACCCATCCTCAAGAACTACACAAATCATAGTAATAAATACTCAAGCTCCTCCTGAAGTAGGATTCAAACCTAGTTTAAATGTCTTAAAGAACATGATTGTTAATGAAGGAATACTAGAAACACTTTCTAAGGTTTATGACAAGTATCAAGAGATAGATAAATCTGAGATACATTCTATGATCATCTCTCATATGATTAAGTTTAAGAAATTAGTTCTAGAACTTAAAACAATGATATGTGGCAAGTTATGGAACATACTATAAATAATGAAGAGACATGCAATTGAGGAAGATACGAGGATAAGAGAAGAAACATTGGATAATCTTCTCCCTATATGCTAACATGATGAGAACGCAATTCTATTAGATATGGTGAAGCCTCATCTAAGAACTAAGACAAGAACACTTCATATTAGGAACAAGGAATATGAGTTAGTTGGGAAAGAGATAGAAAAAGCTTTTTCACAAGTGTTTATGGATAGACATATGTATCCATCAATGACACCTACAACAAAGGTAACTCCAGCTCCTCCCAAACAGGTTGCAGAACCAGTAATTCAAAATGCACCTATGACAGGTCCACAGGTTTCAGCGCCCTTAGTTTCAATAACTTCTGATACAACAAAAGACTTAGAAGATACTATAGTGATTGATGATATCAAGATATCCATGACCACATCTGAAAATGACATGGACAAAGTTGATAAAGCATTTGTAAGCACTGAAGAGATGTGCATTGATGATACATCTTTACAAAAAGATGAAGTTTTCTCCAATGATCCAATAGCCTTAAATAAAGAGAAAGATACTCAAGATAATGAGACACAAGTCAAGGAGATACAAGTAAAGAGTGAATGCATGGACACCAGTCAAAATACTATATTCACTCCATCCACTTTACCATCTACTTCATTGTTGTCAAGGTTAACTCCTGACTCAGCAAGTCTAGATGCGTGGGGAGAATAATACTTAATGAAGATCAGTGTTCTAGCTATGGAAAAAGCCAAAGAGAAACAAGTTATGAGGAACCCTCTCTTCTTGGAATCAGTAAACATCTTGAATGATCTAGTGCCTACAGATAAGAAAGTAGCCAAAATTCAATCAGTTGAAGATGTTGACAACATTCTAACAAGCTTCAAAGCACACTTTATAGACCTACTAGACTCTACTAATAGAATTGCAGAAGATGAGTATAAAAAGGAGAGATTGAATGAATTGGTAAAGAATTATTCCTTAGACTTAAAATATTTAGAGATTGGGCAATCTAGATTGAAAGAGTTGGCAGCTAAAGGTAAGAAGGTTATAGAAAACTACATGGACAGAGTGAAATTCACCACTGAACATATCAAAAAGATAGAAGAGGCAGAAATCATGGTGGACAGTATTAGAAAATCAGTTAAGACATCCAACCAAGACATGAACATCTGTAACAATGTCTATCAAGGACAGTTGGACAAAATTGAAAAAGAAAAATTTGAGATCAATAAGACGAGAATCAGGCAAACCCAACTAAGGAATGCTCTAGCACCCTCTCTAGTAGTTTTGGAAGTCAACATCAAATAGATTGATGCCACCATTGTCACATATGATCAAGGTCCTTGCATGGATCTGATAAAGATGAAGAAGTTAACATATTCCCTATGCGTCCATCTCCAAATAGTTGATGTAATGAAGGTATTCTGGTAGAAAGAGATCCAGTCTCTTTAGATTGTGTATCCAAATGTATACTTGGAGTAAGTATCTAGAGAGTTATAGTTTTTTACACCTTTGTCATTAATGTCAAAGGGGGAGTAATGTATGTATGTGTATATATGGGGAGTAATATATGTACAATTTTTTGTGTTAAGTCATTTTGAGTAACTTGGCCACATTCCTTTGTTGCCATTAATGAAAAAGGGGGAGATTGTTGGCAAGTTGACTCCCAGAGGATATATGACATATTTTGTGTTGTCACTATGGAAATAAAGTCATATTAAGTTTCTATCAAGAAAGACAAAATGACTAAGTATGGAAAAAAGGGCCGACAGAGATATACAACGATCAACACATTAGCGCACATGCGAGAGATTGAATCAGAATATGTGTGCTTAGATATATGTTCTATGACATGTGTACATACTAACTCCAGACACACATGATATGGAATGGTAGTATGGAGAAGCTACATGAAGAACAACACTACTACAGTTCAGAAAATAGAGCATGGAGCCAACTTAGATTTTTAGATCAGCGTGAATTGTTTTGTTGTGTAAAGACCAAATGCCTTTGATTATATGTTTGTAATAATTTCTTTAGTCTTGTTGTAAACATTCTTAAGCCAATTTGTTTAGAAGCATTGTGTATTATGTTTTTAGGGCCGACTATAGTCTTGTTTTGAGTCGCGTATATTCAGACATGAACATATAAATATGTAATGTAAATGTATATTACAAGTGTCAAAGAATATGCATGAGAAAGACATAGAAGAGTATTATAGTGAAGTCAGTATGAGATAAATCTCTTTAAGAGAGTAAGAGAATCAACGCATAAATGGAACTGATCAGACAACAGTGTCATCACAACAATTCATTTTTGATATATTGTATATCAACTATCAGAAGGTTGTAGCCTTCATCTTATTTGGTAGTGAGCTCAGGTAGTGAGCCATACACCTTTAAAAGGGTTTTGTAATAGAATCCTAACAGGGTCATTGTACTTGGATTGTAAAGACTGCTCCTAATATGGCAAAGGAACTTTAACAGGTTTATTATACTAGTGTAATATTTGTGGGTACTAATTCCCACCGGGGTTTTCCTCTGATCAAGGTTTCCCCGTAATCATATCATGTGTTATGAGTTCTTGTATTAAGATTCATTGAATGTATCTTTGATTTATGTTTAAAGTGCTGAAATATAATTAATTGACAAACACTAATTCACTCCCCCCTCTCAGTGTTTCTAACACAAACTTCTATCAATTGTGTGCAATCACAATAATGATTGAAGTATAAACATAAAAGACCAGAATAGATTTCATCTTTGCTACTGGGCTCACCTAGAAAAAAATGTGTGCTTGTACCTGGTCCCACTAAATGAGTAGTAGAAGGATCAGAATCCTTGTCAATCAGTAGAAGAGAGTAAAGCTCAGCAAAGACATTTGAATCAAAAAAGAAATAACCTTTCTAGAAAGAAATATTTATGCAATGATGAGATGCAAAATGGAAAGAGGCTATTACTGCTTTCCCAACATAAAATCTTCAAAAAATCTAAGACCCTAAATTTCACTATCAATCTTACTTATCAAATCTTGAAAATACTATGTCCTGTAGAAGAAGTAATGAGCCCCATAGTTGTTTCTTTGATCTGCTAGGAAGATGCCAAGGTCCTCCATGTATACATATGGCATCAAGTTTATTGCCAGCAACACATACTCTCTGGTTTGAGCTTGTTGTAGAGCCCAGCTCAACTCCACTATTTATCTTAATCTATCCAGGGTTTGCATACATTCATGGATAGCCAAAATATTACATACCCCTAGTAGCATTATTGACACCACAACTATGTAAACAACCTTTATTACATTCAAGTGGGCGGTAGATTGACTTGAATCTTTAATGTTATGTATTACTTCATCAAATTTTGACTATTTGCACATTTGATTATAGTCCACTAAAGTGGTATTTTTGAATTTTATGCCTTCCACCATACTAGAACTAAATTCTATGATAGGTATCTATGCAAGAGTCTAGAACTATGATAGGTATATATGCAAGAGTCTAGAACTAAATTCATTATCTACTATGGAGAGTGATACTAGAGGTGCTGAAAGTATGTCAAATAGCCTTATCATGTAAGCTAAGGACAAAAGGAATGGTTATTGTCACCATTTAAACATCAAGATACATTAATCAAATGTTGACCAAGAGAATTTCCAATATAGCAAGTTAATATAGAGAAATCATGGAAAAATCACATCATATAATGGAAGACAATGATCACAACTACAACATGGAGATAGATCAGTTTGCTACACAATGTAATGGAAAACATGCCATTTCAGTTAGGATCACAACAGGGTAGTAGGATAAGAAAAGGACAACATACACTATGATGTATAAATACTAGTTTTTATCAATGAAATTCTAGAGCAGAATCAATGTTTTGAAGAAATGATGTTTTGGAGCCTTCTACATAACTTACAGATGCAACTACAAATCAATTTTATATCTCCAAAGTTACAATGATTAAATGGTATTAGACAAGCTTAAAGAGGGATACATTGGTATTCAAATGAATAGGCCATGATGAAATAAGTTGGACATAGAAAAGGAAGGAAACATCATACAATGATATCACAATTACAATAAGGTGTGTTGAAGATTGTTTAAAAGATACCATTTCCACTTTGGCCATAGGGAATTAAATGTGACGATTTGAAACCTAATCATTTTAGGGTCTAATGTGAATTCCAAAATTAGCAATATCATGACAATGAGTAATGAAAGAGCATACAAGGTACATCAAGTCAACTACCCAATCATGATCATCTTAAATATGTATGGAGCAGTTGCATTTGTGTTCAACAATAGGATATAAAGGTATTCAAAATATTCAGCACACAATAAGTTAACCATATGACCTCGTCATTCCTTAGAATATAGATTAGTATCGTCATTTTCATTTATCTAAATATAATTTTTTTAGGGTTTTTTTTCACTGAGGAACCATTCTTCAATGCATAAGAATCCAAAATGTGATGGATGTACAGAGTGAAGGAGATGCATGAGCATAATTGAAATAGATTTATGAGCAGGTTTACAAGGAGATCATGAGAAGAATGTGATGCATGTGCAGTTTTCACTATGTTTTCACAAAAATTTCACCTGAAATGCATTATAAAAAACAATTCAGGTGAAAAAATATAAGATACAAAAAAATATAATGTAGTAAGAAGAATGATACAAATAGAAAACCAAATTAGAAAGATTCAATTGACACAAAATGAATCACATAGACTAATGATCTCTTTTTCTAGATGATTCAAAATTTCAAATTACTTATGCTAATATGCTTTATTTTAAATTTTGATCTATAAATATATATAAAAAAATAATTATGTTGCAAGCTAAATGTATTGCAATGTGAAAATTGTTCAAAAGAATTAAAAAATTATCATTGAATTTGTTCATCATGCAAATTTTCAACTATGTTTTTGTGCTCACTATTTTGATAATGTTTAAATAGCTATTTGAATTCATGATATAGAATATTTAAATAGATATTTGAATTCATGACTATACTTGTAGTGCAACCCTTATTTATATAGTAATATAGTCAGGGCTAGAACTAATACCTCAGTGGCTCATCATAGATGGCCTTGCCTACGTAACTCGCTAAGACAACGTAGTTCAGGTTTAACTTAAAAACTAGTCCTTTAAAGGATGGTAGAAGTGGTTACACAACCCCTTTCTAGGCTAGAGTCCCTAGACAATGTCTTCATTGGATACCACCCACTTAGGTGAAAAAGGATGAGGTCATAAATATATTCTACATGCAAATAAGTTATACGTAGACCTCCTCATAAGGTTACCTACCCAACGGTTTGTAACTACGATGGAGAACCAATTCTTGTAAGATATTAAGGTCAATCATAATCAGATTTACATAAGTCACATGATACATATGCTAAAGATTGCATAGTAGACTATTAAAAATTAGAGCTACATACAAATAAATACAACATGACATGGTAGTAATGAATAACCCACCCTTGAAGAGAGAGATATGGTACTTTTTCAATGTAGAAAGTGGAAGTTGTTATTGGTCAATCTAGATCAATTGGGTCCACTACAACCTCATGAGATTGAGATTGTGTTAAGGCAATGATAAGGAACACACATGTGCCTGTGGTAGGATAGAGCATCTATGATCCCTTGGAAATTCTTATCAAGTAGAAATGGTGGGATAGATCATATGTATGTTATAAAGCTTCTTTATCCAAAGGGTATCAATGGCATTTCTCTCTTCACTGAAATAGAGGTTGCAGAAGATGCTTTGCATCATTTGGGTATACCACTCAATTTATATACCCAATGGATGCAAATAAACCTTCTGCACCCCTTATTAGATTAAAGATAAAGGACATTGATCCCGATTTGATAAAGAGTATTCAAGAAATATAGATGGTATCCTACCATTTCTACTTGATAAGAATTCCCAAGGGAGAAAGAGAAACCAATGATTAGTAGTCAACATTGAGAAGACCTAAAACAAAGTAACAATAATGAAAATAATGAATAAGTATGTCAACATAATGAATAAGTGGGAAAAATACATTGACCCAATAATAGAAAATGCATTACAACATTACATGATTTATTATTGTAAGCCCCCTCTTCCTTACGCATCTAGAAAATGATACTATAAAGCTTATTATGATGTTCAAATAACCAACATGACTTGCAATTGCATACATAATTTTTGCTTTCTTGCCTATGTATCATATTCTCCTTGCCTCTCTATTTCCTGCACCTGTATATATGGCTACACAACTAGACACGTGTTATAAAATTCATAGTTTATTACATACAAGATCATAAGGTAAGCTACATAAATAACTTTGCTAAATCAATCACAAGGTATTTAAAACTAGTTTTTTAAAGAGATGCAAACTATGTAAAAAATTGCTAAGGGATGGCAAGATCGAGGAAGAACTCAAAAGTGCAAGACCTAAGGGCAATACCTAATACCTCGGGGGCTCATCATAGATGGCCTTGCCTATGTAACTCACAGAGACATCCTAGTTTAGGTTTAACTTTAAAAACAATCTTTTAAAGGATGGTATAAGTGGTATCAAGCCTCTTTATCCAAAGGGTATCAATGGCATTTCTCTCTTCACTGGAATTGAGGGTGCAGAAGTTTCTCTACATCGTTTGGGTATAGCACTCAATTTCTATACCAAATCAATACAGAAAAACCTTCTGCAACACTTATTCAATTGAAGATAGAGGACATTAATCCCATTTTAATAAAGATTCTTCAAGGAAGATAGATGGTATCCTACCATTTCTACCTAAAAAGCATTACTGAGGGAAAAAGAGACCACAATTGTAGCATTGAATTTCTGCCCATCTAGGCCTTCTAACACCATATGGAATGTGTTGTGTTTATAGAAGAGATCATACAGACTTGTCTAGTGATCATATTGTGTTGAAGGTGGTTCCTGATGCTGCTACAATGACTACAAACACTAAATTTTGCATCACTTCCTAATGTCGTTGAAGCAACATCAGACTCCACTTTCATCACAATATGATTAGACTCCAATGTCTTTGGGCTTGAATCCAATATGCTCCTGTATGATCTAGAACCTGTAAGGAAGGAAAAGATGGGGTTAGATCGAAAGGATCTAAGCAATGCCTGGCACCCTATTACTGATCCTCATCTACAATTATGCATGTGCATAGTCAAGCCATACACTTCTAAAAGGAACAAAGATAAAATTTACAAAAACCCATCCAAGATATAGAAAATCATAACGAAGTCATAAACAAAAAAAAGTTCATGAGTTTATAAAAATATGTCAAACATATCTGTATGAAATTCTAAAAAGTTTCAGAATATACAATGGCCCTCTGTTATTCACATTTATGCATATGGTCCCAGCAAAGTAGTGCACAAACTACACAAAGAAGGCATCGCAAAAATATGATTTTTGCTTTCCCCATTGAAGCAATCTCGGTGGCACTAGCTACCTCTCGAGCCTTGCACAAGTTACACTCATTTCCTACATCAGGTATAGACATAGATGGGGTAGATGTAAATTTGGTTTCATTGACCCATAAAAAGTATTGACATCCACTATTTCCCTATAATACCAAATCTACATCAGTTCTTCCTAAAATGATTACTTGTCACATTACTTTTAAACATAAAATATAATTCCATATCCAGACCTTTTTCCTATTTGTGCAACCCAAAAAATGACACCCAAGATTACTTGTTGTGTGTGATGTCTTCAACATACAAGGGCCAACACCACATTGACACATAGGCACATTTACCAAAGCCATCGATGCTATATCGATAAATATTGCACTGTCATTTCAACATATCATTTTGTTTAGTTGATTATTTTGTTCATTCATACTAATTATAATTGCAATACAAAGAAACATACTAATGTAGACAACATCTCAAATCAAATTGTAAAATAAATATTGTCAATATACAGTACAAAACCAAAAAGGAGGCCGCATCAAACATAAGAAATGTCAAACACTCAACTTTGTATTGTAAAAATTTGAAATACTCAATTTTTCTCTTTTGTCAATGTTCTATATGGCATCTGGTGTCAAAGTAGAACCTCACAACTCCAAAATATTGGGTTGGATAGATACTCCCCTAAGATGGATTGCAAGTAGAGAATGGCAATGTTCAGGCCCATCGACTATAGTAAGATATCTAGGCATTTTATTTTCCATTGAACCCTCTATTAATGACATGTGGTTATGGATTTATAAAAAAAAGAGAACAAGCACCTCAAATGGCAGTCCTAAATGTTATCCTTGGTTGGTAGAGCCCAAGTAGTCCAAAAGGTTATGTCTTCACATGTAGTGTACTATGCATCCTCATGGATGATGGCTAGTAGTCAAATAAATAAACTTGAAAAAACTCTGAGAGATTTCTTGTGGTCTAATGGGATGGGAAACATGAAAAGGCACTATACAAAATGGGAATGGTTCTCCATACATAAAAAATGGGAGGACTTGGCTTAAGGGATCTTAAGACTCAAGGACTTGCACTGGCAGCTAAATGGATCCTAAAGGCTCTAAGAGGGAATGAACCATGGAAAGTTCTTGTGAGAAATAACATTGGGAAAATTAAGATAAAAAAGGCAAAAACTGGAATAAAACCCTGATTTATGATCTAATTTTTGGAGATGTTGAGATTAAAATAGTTGGATCCAAGGTTTTTCACACCATTTGGAAGGCATTTAGATTACATGATGGAGCTATGCGATATATCCTTTCCTACTTCTAGACAACACCCACTTGACAAATTTTAATGCAAATTTCAGGTTGGATGCATAGGTAAAAAACAAAATGAACTAAATAAAAGCTAGATAGTTGACTGAAAAATTAGCTTTCAAATAAATTGCATTTAACTACAACACGACTTTTAGTTTAAGGCCTTCAAGGCCTTAAGTGCCCTCTTAGAGCCTTCAAATCAACCAAGATTACTCTAAATGCAAACAAATGATATATTTGATGTATTTTTGGTATATGAGGACATATTAAAGTGGTTTTAAGGTTTCTAGAGTTATCTCTTACTCACAATGGAAAAATGTCTTCAAACTAGCCTAGAGACCTAATGAGCTAGTCTTGTAGCCCTGCAGTAACCTTTTTGGTGTTCAAACATTTCACTTTCCCAAAATACTAGGAGAACTAAATACATATTTGGACACCCTCTTGGCCATATAGGAACATATAAAAAACATAGGTATTGGTACTTTGGACCAATTTGTAGTACTATGCCTATACCCCTACGATTACACTAGAAATTTGGTGATTTTACAAAGAAATTGTATCATAGGAACATCTCCAAGGTCTAAACTCTTGGAAAGTGTCATAAAATGATTCAAAACCTCTAAAACTAAGAGGAATCAGACCTAAAACCTAGGGAACCCCAAAATTCCCAATTTGGTTACTTCAAACCCTTGAATCTAGGGCTTTGCCAATCTTGGCCTTCCACACCCTTCCAGAATTAATTGGTGGTTGATTCGCCATTCATGCCACCCTACAAAACTATTCCAATCCTAAAAATGCTATGTTGTTAAGCCTGATCTCCCACTACTACTCCTTAGCCATCAATTCAATAGAAAACTTCACTGTTACGATTAGTGATCACTCCTTTTCTTCAAAAATATGCAAGTAAAGATCATTAGAACTTATGGTACATTGTTATTATCCTCCTTCCATGGATTCTATGCCTTTGAGTCCATGGAAAGGATCAAGGTCTACAAACTAACCTCAAAATAGATGAAAAACTAACAAAATTTAGACTAAGTCGCTGGAAATGAAGGTATAGTCATGTAAGATGGCTCTCAGTACATTAAACAAAGAAATGAATGATTTTAGATTGCTTAATATTCCAACATGAACTTTAAAATTGAACCACTAAGTATTGAAACCTTTCAATAATGTGTAGAACACCAAGGTTGCAGACTAAACTTGTATTTTATTGAAATCTTTGTTCTTGTCCGTACACTCCAGGCATCATGCCTATACAATGGAGACCCGAATACAAATAGGAAAACAAAAATTAACTTCCCCAACCTCTCCCAACTATTTTAAGAGATTAGTTAAGTGTTTAAACAACAAAAACCCCATTTCCCTCCTACAAAACCTCCTTCTTCAGATCAAAAACAAAACTTAACTTTCCCAACCTCTCTCCAAAAGGTGCTCTAGAAACATCAAATGTCTACAATCTACATAAGATCATGTGCTAGGAGGGGCTTCTGCACTAGATGTGTTATAAAAATCTCTGGTATATATCATTTGATTTTCAAAATGATTCAAACCTTACATGAAAGTTAGTTTGGATGATGAACATAAACTTTGGGAATAGAAAAACTAAGATGTGGTATATTAAAAAATTCTTCTTTCATCATGAACTGTATGAGAAGAAATTTTATAATGATTTATTTTTATGTTGATGATGGAATCCTAGAAAATGAAATTATATTTGCCCAATTTTTCTGATAGAATAGTTTAGACACTTTTGTAGAATCTTTTGGAGTGCAATAATTGAGATGAATCCATGAGCTATAATTTGTTTGTTTAAAAAAATGCATACCATATTGCATCCAAGATTTAGACGATGACAACTAAGTAGTTAAAACAAGAAAATTAATCCTTGATAAAGCAAGAGTATATAGCCAGGGTCCTAGAGAGTGACCATCAGGAAAGTACAAGCATGTTACCAATACAACTTGTATGATTGTATCTATTTCATGTGCATGTCCAAATGAATCAACGGTGTGATGGTAGGTAGGATAATAGTAGAGAAAATGCCTTCTTACACAACATTTTGGATTATAACAAATATAATACAGTAGTTTTGACACATAGTGTCTTCTTATATCATAATTGTCCTTATCAAACATTGTGAAAATATTTAAAAAGCTAAAAAGTGGACATGCAACAGAATTATGATGGAGCAAGAGATGAAAATCTTGGAACTACTACAAGGTCACAGTGTAACTTAATGGAACTTGTAGCAACAATCTTGTACAAGGTTGTATTGTGTCTAAAGCATCTAACTTATGTTTTTGTTGACATGTTTTGATCTTAGAAAGGCTGGTAGTACATCTAAAATTTACGTGATTTGTTACTTGCATGCAAGTATCCATATTCACAACATAGTATGATTGATTCTGTAAAGAAAATATGCATTTCTAAGAAATTCAAAATACACTAATGCCTTTAACAATTAAGTATATAACTTTCTGGACAATGTAGCATTATCAGTAATTCTTTCCATTTGTGTAGCTTTAACATTTGGATTTCCTTTAAAATGTTACAACTTTTAATTTCTTTGGAGTTAGATTCGAGCGGTGAAAGGATTCATTGGAGCTCATTTTAGAATTTTTCTATAATGTAGAGGCATAGAAGAATGTTGTTTCTGACAGACTTTACTATCATGCTGGCAGGCTTGTGTTAAAGTTGATCAGGGTTCATCTGCACCAAAATGACAAAAGGAGGAGAATATGGATTCAATTGTAAAGGATCGGCTTATTAAAGAAAGATGGTTGTGGTATGTTCTGATCCTTAGTGGATGAGAAGTCATTACAAAACTCTTAGCAAAATAAGTGTTATATAAATTGTCATTTATTGATGATTTGTGATTGGATGCCCTAAAATTGCAATAATTTATTCAATATTGATGACAAAACTCTGATTATGCATTTTAGCTTTGTGATACGATTATCGAGCTTTAGAAAATAATTGAGCCATTTGGAAGATATAGATGGATATTACAAAATGGGGTTTTCATTACCCAAATCATAGCTATGATAACACTTGGTAAGATACACACATGTAATAATTACAATAAGACAATGTATAAGATAGATTTCATAGAATACGAGATGTTTTTGGGCCAAGATGTTGTAGCGTCTGATGTATGTAGTAGTAGGATAAACACTTAGAGGCAATGTAAAATTTCTCTATACTATTTATAGAAGATTCCACTACACACTATATTTCCAAGCTATTAAAAAGGTAAACCATGGTCTCGAACATCTAGGGTAATCGATTATTTCTTGCAGAGATGGAAATTATTGGAAAGGTTAACCATAAAAATTTGGTATCTTTACTTGCACTTACACTATGGAAACTATTGGAAATAATCACTAATACAATAAATAATCTACAGAAAACAACTAAAACAGCTAATGCAATCACTAAAACAACTAAAACAATCACTAAAACAACTAATCTGTAGAAAACAACAGTGTATTACTTTTCCCTAACCTAGAGAAAATTCGCATGGACTATGCTTGATCCACGTATTACTTTTCCCTAACCTAGAGAAAATTTGCATGGACTATGCTCGATCCATGTATTACTTTTCCCTAACCTAGAGAAAATTTGCATGGACTATGCTAGATCCACGTATTAATTTGCCCTAACCTGGAGAAACTTCACATGGACTATGCTCGATCCCTCCTCCCGCCCGTGAGTGAACTGAAAAATGAGTTTCACTTTTCACTTTTTTTTTATAGACCACATTTATCTAACTTTCCACAAACTTGAGCTCATAAATTTTTTGACCAAATCAGGCTCATAAACAAAAAAAAATCCTAACAAGCCAAAAAAGGGCCTTGGTAGAAATTAAAGGTAGAAAATAGCTATCAAATGTATTAGTGATTGCATCTGTCATTTGTGCATAGTCATAATAAAGTATCTCAATTGCATTGTTGCATACTAGGTTTCATTTGCCCCTGTTTCACATGGTTACATTTATCACTTGGGGGCAAAGCATTGGTTTTTGGTACAGATGGATTCAAAAGTGATACATTTTGATCACATATCAGAAGAAATTTTCAAAACTTCAAGAGGAGAGATATTGTTGAACCTTTAATAGATATCATTGTTCAAACCCAAGCATTGGACCTAACAACTTGATCCGTGAACTTCAATGACTTATTTTATGAGGATTAAAAATTGACAAAACCTAAATGATCAGAATGTTTGGAATTCTTTTGAAAATATTGATATAAAGAAAAATAATTGAAGCTTTTGATGATATTCTTTGTATTTTGTTATGTATTTTTAGTTACTCGATGATGTTTTGACTAGATTGGCGATGCTGATGACATCATATTTTCTTGATTTTGAGTGAGTGTTTTTAGGAAGATTCACCAACTTGTGTGAATTTGTCCAACAACATGGTCATCAAAGAACCATCGAGGACTTTCATATAGGAAGGAGGATTAACCTTTGTTTTTTTATGCAAACCGATACCTTGTCTATTTAGATCTTCCATATCTTAATACCAAAATCCACTTGCAACATTGAATCTGATGAAACCCATATGCATATTCCCATAGTTGGTTATTCAACTAGTGAGGGTTGTACTAGTTTTCCAATGGGTTACCAAAGTGATGAAAGTGGTATTCACATCATCATGATGTGGTCAGTGATGATTGTACTTGATCCTAGTTCCACAATGCTCAATTGTGATAATATATCTCTTTTAGAGTTCTTTCACAAAAATCTAGTGACAATTTGTTGCATTGCATTGCATTATCATGTTAGACTAATTGCATATGTTTAGAGGATTTTTCCAAGTTAAAAGGGGTTAATCAATTTTTAAGGGGTTCAACTATTAATTAACCTTTTTTCAAGTCAATGATGTGATATTATCTTTTGCATTCATTCATAGCATTAATCATTGGTCATTATCTCTTATAACAGAAAATCAAAAGAAAAGAAACATTAATCATTAAACATTTAAAGAGTGCATTTCATATAAAGTTGCATACATTCATAAATCAAAATCCAAAAAGCTAGTTGCATTCATTTATCATTGCATTGCATAAATCATAGCATTCATCATTAAAATTAGAGAAGCATATAGAAATAGTTGCATTAATATCATTTGCATCCATCTATCTATGTCATATATAAGATAAACTGCATCCATAGCATAATAAAAGTAAATGCATCATAAAAATCATATAGATTTTCATATAAATAATTCTCACATCAACATCATAAAAATATCATGGGAATTAAAGGATATCATCACATAAATGTCCATCAAAAGATCCATAATATTTGTATATCAAGATACAATATCATTGACAAAATTGTACATCATCAAAGTCCTAATCAAAATCAATAAATATGATACATCAATACATATCTAGTGGATCAATATGAATATGTATCATGACACAGCACAGGAACATAATCCATCACCTATCCCATGAGAATATCTATCACCTGATCTATCCTGTGTAGTTGATGGTACCTCGTTGGTGATAGCAACACTAGGCATCTGTGCCATCATCGCCATAAAATGTTGCATCATAGTAGCCACCTGATCGATCTGACCAACCACTGATGTCATCCTAGCATATAAGGTCCTCACATCCTAAGTCAAGGCATCTATCTCCTGAGGAACCTAAGGAACCCATGGTGCATGTGGTACCGATGGTGCCCATGGTGCCTGTAATCCAACCTGTGATGTCACTAGAATCTGAGGAGGCACATGCTATGCCAAAATATGTCCCTATAAAGGAGGAACCTGTTGTGCATGATCATGAACCTATGGAGGAGCATGTACTCCTGAAACCTATCTAGAAACATGTATATGTGCCTGCTACCATCTCTTTATCTCTGTATTTGATGTCCCCATCTTGCAGCTAGTCTGGACTGAACCTGTACCTGAACCTGTCCCTGTCTCTATCTCGACTATCTAAAACCACCACCCCTAGGTTTGACATGTCCACCCTACATCTAAGGTCTCACTCTTCCTCTTCTTACAAATCTACAAATCATAGGATCTCTCAGTGCTCTAGGAGCTCACTTTCTTGGTCCTCTCACACCACCACCTCTACCACTGCCATCTCCACCATAATCATCAGATGTATAATCCATATCAGGAATCGACTCTGCAGGATCTATAAATCTAGTGAATCTATGGAAAGAAAGATACTCTCTATACTCAACAAACATCCCAACAACAACAACATGATCCATCATATCCCATCGGATGAATCCCTAATCTGTCAATCTGAGTGCATGCAAAATGATAATCAGTCTGTGCTCCCCACATGGACCGCTTAACCTATACTCGAGCGTATAATTCCATACCCTGCGGCGTATCCTAGGATTGGCCATACTATCTCAAAACTTGCCAAAAGTAGAATATATCCATGACAAGTGGTTATCGACCAATCATCCACCATAGGGAAAATATATAGGGAAGCTCATCATTGTCCTCCCACCATCCCTCACATCCAAGGTAAGGTCTCCATACGACCAGATCAATGTCATCAATCATGCGGTGCCAATAGTCAAGTTTTCCTAGATGATGCTGGAAAACCATCCCATCATACAAAAATGCATACGACCATCCTTAGAATCAAACACAAGCTACTAGCAGTCTCGTAACAGGGATGTGCTCCAAGGTCCATAACTGTAATAATATCACACTGGCTGATAAAGTTGTACTCTCTATAAACAACCTCATGAAAATCATGGTAAAGATGTGCCAAGACACAAGAACCCAAATCAAATCATCAAGGATGTGCAATCAAATCCTCTAGAATCTGACCCCAGCCAACTGAGAAACTATGACCTTGTCTATTAGGAAACAATAAACTCTACGATGCTAGATTCTGTAGATATAAATTAAGGAAATGTGCCTATTTTCAAAATCAAAAGAATTATATCAGTATCATTATATCAGTGGATCATTCTAAGTTAATCAAACCAATTCAATCAATCCTTTTCTCTTTTTGAGCGCATCAACTTATTGTTCCTAACTCTAGATCTTAAGAAGGGACCAATATGATCAGTCATCTTATGAATCAGTATTCTATTCTATCAGATTGACAAATCAAACATCCATTTTTTATGATTATCCCAATATCCTAATCACTCGTTTGCATTACTAAAACACATATATCTATCTTGGAAATCAATGTGGTCATCCATACTATCAATCAGGAAGTAGTTTGTGCTTCCTTTCAATCATGTTTTCATCAATTTTCATAGCAGGCATCACTTGGCATAGGGTACGTGTCATTTTATTCTAAGCATCATTTAAATTATTCTAGGCATGATTTGATAGATCAGAGGCGTCACTTTATAGTGTACGTGACATTTTAACTTATTACACGATATTTTAAACCTCATACGCGAAATTTTAAACCTAGGGTTTTTATATGCGACAGTTTATTGTACAAATGCAAAATTCTAACCTAATCTTACGTGACATTTTTCTATGCATAGGCATCATTTCCCAATGCGGAGGTGACATTTAACCTTCCTATGCATCATTTAACCTATGCTACGCATCATTTTACCTAATCTATCCTAGAAAGTATGTAAAAATGTAATAAATGATATTCAAATGAAGCAATAATTACATTAGGATAGTCAAAATCACTTACCAGAGGTCCATACTCAGGAGGTCTCTGATACCAGCATGCTCTCTTAAATCGGTGCTCTCGAATAGGGACCACCATCGCTATCAATCTTAGTAGGATCTAAGCAAAATCTCAAGGATGAAAAGTGAAAATGAATAGTAAAAATGGGGTTTTCAACCTATTTAAGCTAATTAACCTAATTTGGGAGGGAGTTTGACCTAGTTTAACCTCATTTGACCTAATTTTTAATTTCTGCACACTGGGGCAAGCTTGGTTGCAAGGATCATCATCAATGTTTTTCAGAAATGAAAACATATTGGATCTATTTTCTATCAATTTCATCTGGAGATCAATCTATTTCATTTCTGAGTGAGCATTATCATAGTATCAAATCAAATCTACATCAAACATTATCAAATCTGGGGCATTGGAATTTCAAACATTATCATTGAGGCATTCTACATTTTATCAGACCAATCTTTCAAATCAGAGTTTCAAATCAGGTTTTTATCAATCAGATCTGGGATTTCAAATCAATCAATCAATCAAATCAGGGATTTCAAATCCATTTTTCAAATCAATCATCAAATTAGGTTATCAATCAATCAGGTTTTTGTATAAATCAAGTATCAAATTAGCGACTAGGACATGCAATTTTATTTGAATAAATGCACTTTGCACATCAATTCAAAGAGGGGCATTTGTAGACACCTAAAACTGGGTAGGTGTCCTCTTATCAATCAAATCTGCAAATTTTAGCCAAATGCTCTAAATTTCACCAAAATGGATCAAATTTATTTCAAATGGACATTTCTCAATCAAATTGGACAAAATACTTTAAAATCAAAGGATCAAATAAATAATGACATCAAATGATCAAATATAAGCCTAAAGGGATTAATTAAACTATATAATTGATTTTGATCAATTCATTGTATAGTTTAGATATAAAATATAATTGAACCTATTCCTCTACATGGATAATTATTTAATTGATTAAATTTAGTAAATCCTAATAGCTTTCAACATGAATTTGAGGAACCAATGAGAATTGAGAACACAAAGCACATAGATCACTCCTAATTTGCAATCTCAATAATTCATTTTGAACTTTCAATCCCAATCACTCAAATTTGTCCCTTTGTCCAAACCTTTGAGATAACCATTTAAATTGTCCCCCCATTTGAAACCATTTGAAAGACACTCACTCAAGCATAAATTAATCATGATCAAGTAACTCTACCCCTACACTTGGGAAAATCCTATAAATAGAAGCCATTTTGAGAGCATAAAGGATCCTAGAAAATTTGAATGCAAGGCATCCTTACTATAGACATTTCATAGAAAATTGAGAGCAATTGAGAGCATATCATATCAGCATAATGAAGAGCATTTTGGAGAGCATTTGAATCAAATATCATAGCATTCGAGAGAATTGAGAGCTGGTTAGGCATTATCTTTATCAATTTCTCATTCTAGGATTGTCAATAGTAGAGATTAAGGCTGAGAGCTCTATTAGAAAAGCTTAGTTAGAGTTCCATGAGATGTTAAATGCTTTATTTTTCAATTATTATATTAAATTGTATTATTTTTTCCTTAGAATTGATAGATAACACCTTTATTTCATGAAGGTATGATTTATACATACACAATATGCAACTATGTGATATTAAAAAATAAAAGTATTTTTACCTAAGAAGCTAAAAGCACATGTGAATAATATCACATTCACAACTCTCTATGTTCTCTATCTAAGACATACATAAGTTGAGGACACAAATTCAATATACAATTACCCTATATAGACTAGGCACATAAGCTCATAATGGAAAGTATAAAATAGTTGGGACTTGAATCTGACTATTAGGTGTGATGAAAGAAAATTTAGGAAGCTAATGAAAGTATATAGATAGATTAAAGTACAAGGGAAATGGTGAAATACTAATATATATCCAATGTTCAAGTCTCTAGAATACAACATGATCTTATTCACAACACCTACACATAGACAACCAGAGACATAATGTTGGAATGCTAAATGATTTAGTGGTTTTCCATAGTCATAATCTTACTTTGGTGTTTCCAACTCCATAGACAACTAAGATAGGTTGATAGTGATAAAATGATAATGGAAACATTAAGAGAAAGATACAAAGATGCTATGGTAATATTAAATAAAAATAAAATGGCAACTTTGATAATCAAAGAGGAAGAAATTCCCTTCAACACCATAAATAAGAAGCTTGCTAGAGTGAAGAAGTTATCTAGACCTCCAAAGTTACTGACAGTTCGATACAAGTAACAAAGAAGGTGAGTGATGGATGGGGTGGAAGAAGCTATAGAAGATCAAGATAATCAACTAAGTGAAAGAGAATGCAAGAGAAAGTGAATCCAAAAGCTAGAGTGTAGACTAATTAATGGATGATACAAGGAGAATAAAGAATATAATTGTTGATTATATGAAAGATATAGGAGGCAGAGATGCAAGTAATGCTAGCAAGAACTAGGTCTATATAATGCATAAAATCTCAATTGTGCACTATCAAAATTTCAAGAGAGATTATTTTTTGTTTCTATTGCATGTGGACTATTTAATAACTTGCAATAAATATTTTGTAGGGATTTAAGTGGTGATGTAGATTTCCAAGTCTAGTTGTTACTGAGAGTCAGCTTGACTCAGCTCCAAGGTCTCTAAATGGACCTTATACGGTATTATCAAAGCCTAACTTGAGGAAGTCACTAAGATCTTCACCTGAAGTGCTCTAGACCTGGTTCTCATCGTAAAGATACTATTTCATGCTGTGGAATCTAATAGGATAGATCCAACCTCAAAGATAAACCAACTGGTTCAACCTGAATAACACAATAATACACACTACACATGGAATCCATCACAAAATGCTCAAGATGATTCTCCAAATTCTTTCTTTATTCAAATAATTTATTCTATTACAAAATATAATATATTCCTCTCTTCTGTCTACTCCTACTCTAGATCACAAAATCTTTTAACTATATATATCTATCTCTCAGAAAATATCTCCAAAATATGTTGTGCTCTTTAACAACTTCAACCACCTTGCATAGAAGGCATGGTTGAGCCATAAATATCCCTCCCATCACTAGAACAGGTGTCACTGTACATCAAGGACAAAAACAACATGATGAGAGCCATTGTGGTTGACCTAGCTAGTCACAAACATCACATCCCACATTTCCTGGGTTATTAACTGACATAACGGAGCAACAAAATGCCATTACCGAGCACCATTCCTGAGTGTCAAAATAAAATTTGTCTTCAATAATCGAGCTCCATTCAACAACCTCTAATCCGCAAGCAACCCTGAGCACCAAGTGTAACCCAAGAGACATTGCTGAGTGACATTCTCAAGCATTCTGCACATCATACCTGAGCAACCTAGTGTAAACCGAGAAAGATTCCTAAGTAGCATTACTGAGAAATAGAGTTGCTTGTGCACCAGTATAACTTAGTGCCACTTTACCAAATCTTTGTAGCGAGAGCTTTGTTGGATTTTTAGAGGTTTAGGCTACCTCATCACACACTTAAACTAGAAAACAACTACTTAATAAAATATGGTTTTTGTTCACTAATTGACCTCAGTCATTACAAGAATGGTGGAACAAAACACCTTACAAACCGAAAATGCTTTCTATCCTAGAAATGTTTCTAACCTTACGTTCTCCTACACCATACTCCCCAAAAAAAAAGAAATCAACTTCCAGGTGATTGGAGTAAGTTGGGATTGATGCCTAACTTATTGAAATCAGTTTCTTGCACCCATGTAGCCTCTAAATCATTTTTTCCTTGCCATTTAACCAAATGCTCCATATAGGTCTGCCTTCTAGTCTACTTGGCAACTCTTGAATTTAGAATCTTGTTTGCCTTCAGTTCTGGTGTAATAGGAAGTTTGAGTGCCTTGAGATCCTTGGTATCTTATGTTAGATTAGAATATCCTTCTGGAATGGTTCCTTTATAGGATACCAAATTTTCCACATTGAAAATAGGAGATAGTCTGATGTCTGGAGGAAGATAAACTTTATAAGCATTAGACCCATATTTTTCTAATATTGCACAAGGGCCTATCTATCTCATTTTAAGTTTACTTGGAAATCCTTTCTGCAACCTTTCTTTGTTTAGGTGCACCATGACTAAATCTCCAACTTGAAATTGAATATCTCTTTTCATTGCACCTACCTTCTACTTCGTGTGAGTTGTACTTTCTATCAATGCTTCTTTAACTGTGTCATGGACCTCCTTCATGGATAGATAAAAATATTCATCATACCCACTCCTCTCTGCATTGCTGCCAAGATCCCTTAATTCACATATACCCCTGGGATGAATCCCATACACTATTTCAAAAGGGATCTTTCTAGTGGATCTATTGACTGTATCATTGTATGCAAATTTTGCTTGAGCAAGTAACTGATCCCATGATTGTCCATACTCCTTGGTGAGGCATCTCAAAATATTTCTGAAGCTTTGGTTCACCACTTCAGTCTGACCATTGGTCTATGGATTATATGCTAAGATAAAAGAAAGATTTGTACCAAGCTTCTGCCATAAGTTTTTCCAAAAATGACTCATAAACTTGGAGTATCTCTCAGATACAATACTCAAAGGTAATCCATGTATCCTTACTGCTTCCCTAAAGAATATATTTTCTATGTAAAATGAATCATGTGTGCTCTTGCATTCCACAAAGTGAGCCATCTTGCTGAACCTATCAACAATCACAAAGATGTTGTCGATTCCTTGCTTGGTCTTCAGTAGTCCAACTACAAAATCTACACTAAGGAATTCCCATGGTCTATTTGGGATAGGAAGGGGCTGATACAATCCTACATTGGATGAAGTCCCTTTTTCCTTCTAACAAACCATACAAGTCTCTACATACTTTTGGACGTCCTGATTCATTCTTGGCCAATAGTAATACCTCTTAACCAATTCTAGAGTCTTATTCAACCCAAAATGTCCACTTAAGGAACCATTATGCTTTTATTTTACTAGGTTCTCTCTCATGGAACCTCTCGGTACACAGATTTGTGCTCCCTTAAATAGAAGACCTTCTTGAAGAGTATACTCCAAATACTCACTATGAAAATGATTTTTATACTCTTGACATACCTTGTATGCTGCTGCAAAGTCTTCTTCTGCTGGATACAAATCCTTGAAGCTTTCAATGCCAATGTTTCTTAGCTAAAATTATTGTACTATGAGTAACCTTCTACTCAATGCATTGGCTACCTTATTTTGTACTCCCTTCTTATTCTTTATGGTGAAAGTATAGGCTTGGACGTACTCCACCCATTTCATATGCTTATGGATTAGTTTATCCTGTGAATTGAGAAAACTCAAATCCTGATTATCAGTAAAGACTATAAATTCTTTGGGAATGAGATAATGTCTCCATTTACTTAGTGCTTTCCCTAATGCATACAATTCCAAATCATATTAGGAATACTTCCTCTTTGTGGTATTGAGCTTCTCACTATGAAAGGCTACTGGCTTCCCTTCTTGACTCAAAACTGCATCGACGACAATATTACTAGCATCATACTCCACAGTAAATAGTTTGTCAAAACTAGGAAGTGTCAAGATTGGTTGAGTTTCTATCCTCTTCTTCAGATGCTCAAATCCTTCATCAGGCTAGTCATTTCATTGGAACTTGGCTTTCATACCTCCTTTTATTATATCCAAAATAGGCACACTAATTTCACTGAACTGTTTGATGAACTTCTGGTAGAACTGTGCTAAACCATGGAAACTTCTTACTTCAGTAGCTAACTTCGGTGTAGGCCAATTCAATATTACTTCCACCTTGCTAGAATCCATCTTCAAGTTACCCTTTGAGATAACAAAACCTAGATATACCAACTCTTGCTTCATGAACTCACTCTTTTCCAAGTTAATTGTTAAATTTTCTTCATGCAATCTTTGCGTTACCATTTGCAGATGTCTAAGATGATCCTCTTTTGTTTTTCTGAACACTAGGATGTCATCTAAGTACACTACAATCCATTTTCCAATGAAGTCCTTCAAAACCTCATTCATCAATCTCATAAATGTGCTTGGGGCATTTGACAACCCAAAAGGCATAACAAGCCATTCATACAGTCCCTTGGTAGTCTTAAAAGAAGTCTTCCACTCATCTCCCCCTTTAACTCTGATATGATGATAGTCACTCTTAAGATCTATCTTGGAGAAATATCTAGCTCCACCAAGACAATCCATCAAATATTCTATCCTTGGTATTGGGAACCTATACCAAATAGTAGTCCTATTTATGGCCCTAGAATCAGTACACAACCTCCAAGTACCATATTTCTTTGGGTCTAGTACTGTGGGAATAGAACAAGGAATTATGATTTCTCTAATCAACCCTTGGTCAATTATTTCATGGATTTGGTTATAAATCTCTGCATTCAGTTGTGGGGTCATCTTATAAGCATCTTTGTTTGGAAGTGAGGCTCATGGGATAAAGTCAATTTGATGACTAGTAGATCTCTCAGGTAGTAGGATAGTAGGTTGACCATCACTAACTATAGCCTGGTATTGAGTTAAAAACCTTTGGATCTCTAAAGGAAACTCTTCCCTCTTATTTCCCTTTCCTCCTTGTGGTTTTAAAACCAAAACAAAGCCTACTTCATCTTCTTCCAATGTTTTTAAGAATTCTTTCTCACCGACCAACAGTAGGTTGGGACCTCTTTTCATTTCTTTCTCTTCTTCCAAGGTTGACTATACCCTGAAAGTTACTCCATCCTTCTTGAAGGAATATGAGTTCTTAACTCCATCATGCACTGTAGCTCGGTCAAACTGCCAAGGTCTACCTAATAGCAGATGACATGCATCCATGGGTAGGAAATCACATAAAACCCTGTCCTTATACCTCCCTATGAAATATTGTATCCAAGCTTGTTCATTAACTATTACATGTTGATGTTTATTCAACCAAGTAACTCTATAAGGATTAGTGTGAGGCATCCTTGTCAATTTTAACTTCTCAATAGCTTCTAAGGAAACTATATTATCAATAGAACATGAATCTATGACAACTTTATAGACCTTACCGAGTACCTATCATACCATAAATATTATAGGAATCTAACCATAAACCAAAGAACTTATAATACTTTAAAACAAGTTAAATTAACGAAAGGATTTGAAGTCATACTTTTCTTTTAAAACCCTTTTTGCCACATTACAATTTAAATAGATTGAAAACCTATACTAATAAATTTCTTAATCCAAGTATTCTATGAAGATAGTTACAATTTCACCCTTAATGTAAATAAATTTGCCTCCTCATTAATGGCATAAAACTATCTTTAAATTGAATAAACAAAAACATAAATTAGGAATAAGGCTTATTTGAACCTTAATCTATTAAACACATACTTTTCTTTGAACTTGATCTAATCAAATTTATTCTATCAGAAAAATAATTTAACCATCAATATTATTTAAACAACATAGATAAAAATCTCTCTCTTTCGTATTCACATAAATACCTCTCTATAACATAGTTGATTTAATACTTATAAAAATAGGAATACTTTTACACAAAGCCCTCTTACTCAAAACAACTTTACAAGACTTCATAATAAACATTTTTGGCTTAAAAACAACCTGATTTATAAGGATGGATCACAAGACCACCATATGTGGTTTCCCATAAGAACACCAATACAAGCCTTCCAAAAGCTTCAAATTGAACATGCATAGAAATCTTTGGTTGACCATGGAGGCTCACCTCCCAAACTAGGCCTTTGCAAGGCCACCCCTGAGCTAGGGGATCCAAAAATGAATGGGAGACATACATACAAACAAGTATTCACAATTTTGAAACCAACAATAGCTCATCAATAAATTCCCTTCCAAGGTTTAACAAGAAGGTATCCAAGAAACCTTCTCCAAAAATGGGGTGATAGTGTACTAGCCCAAGAGGATAAGCCAAAGCATAATAAATTGTAATTAAGTCACACATGAATTTAAACAACCAACCTTCACAAGGTTCAAGCCATGGCCTTTAGCCATCTAACTTCTCCTTATCACCCCCAAATTCCCTTATGCATGCTTGGAACCATGGGCAACCATATACCCATGTTCATCCCTCCACACTTGGAAACTCTACACTCCTGGTGTCTCAACCTATCACCCTTCTAAGGTACTCTGTCCTCCCAAGGATGATTTTGCCTTGAAGACTCCAAAAACAAGTATGAGCACAAATAAAATACAATATAAACAAGAACTCAATAAAACATACATTGAGTAAACCAAAACTTCATACAAGACTTAGCACAACAACTGCATGAAAACCCATGAAGTTGAAAACAATAACATGAACTCAATAAAATATACATGGAGTAGTCCATAAACCACATACAAGACTCCATTAATGGATCTCAAGCCATATACATGCTTAAAAACATAAATTCATCTTTACTCTAAGGAAACTAACCTCAAATCCAAGCTATGGAAATTACAAAATTGATTGTGAAGAGATTTCCCTTCCAATCCTTCTCCTTCTCTCCAAAAATTACTCCTACAAAAGAATTTGTCTCTAAAGGTAGAGAGTGGGTGTGTACCCAAAACTCCCTCTAATCCCTTCCTTATATAGGAAAACCTTTGAAAATACCAGGAGTCATAAATAGAGGGGACACCCTAATCCATCTACTCTCCCTACTTGCCTTACTTCTCCATAAATGGAGTTAAATGCTTGTAAGGAAAGAAGGGATGGCTTAATCAAAGTCTTCCAACTCTTCAAATTCGCCACTTCCCAAAATCAAGACTTTAGGGGAGTCATAAATGAGTTTTAAGGAGCTTGATGGGCTGAAAATGACCCCTAACCCCTAAGGTACCAAGTGGGGTAGTTAGTTTTGATCCTAGTTACTCTCTGGGAGCCCAAATGACCATCCTAAACTTCACCCAAGGTTGACTCACGAAAATGCAACCCTCAAGACTCAATCTAATCTCTCTTGACTTATCCTTATCTTCCTTGACTCAATCTTATATTCCTAAACCTTAGGATAAGTATTGGGACTATACTAGGTAACCCCTAGGTAGAGTTAAGCCTATGCTAGTTACATTCACTAGCCATGCCAACACACAAGGTGCACATGTGTCAAGTGATACAATAATTTCACATAAGCATGACTCATTACACATTTTCTCAAATGATTAAAATACAATCTTACAACACACTTTTATTAATAAAAATACAATACAACGAAGTCCATGTCTCTCTTTATAGACAAGACCTTAGCATCACGGTTTTCATATAGGTCCATGCCCGAATCCCTGATTAGTTCCATGTTTATTCTTTCCTGCACACTCATTGCACACATCAGTAGGTCAAATAAATCTATAGTTTAAGCATAGAAGAATACATAATGAAAGTAGAACATACATTCACTTATATATGCATCAATGATTTTTTTAACTTAAACAATATCTGGATCTAATCCATATGCATAACACAACACTCTTTAATAATTTGCATCTTGATTACATCTTACATCCACATACTATTCCAATATACTAAACTATCAGAACTAAGTCCTATATAGAAATCTGCATCACAAACATAGAGTATTATATAGATTCCCCAATTACATAACCAGGTGTTGTATACAAGCAAAGGATTCAAAAAATCCATAAAGAAATACACGTGTCCAAATAGTCCAACTATAACAAAATCTGTATCGATTGGAGAACATATAAATGAGAAATAGTGCTAAGATTATGGCGAAATGGGGTAGGCCTCATAGTACCTTGTAGTTGAATTGAAATAAAGATCTTCTTTGGCTTGGATCTTCTTTGATGGGTTCTTTGAGGAGTGCTCTCAAAACCATCAAATACTCTCCCATCTCTGATCCTATGGGGACTTCCATAGTGTTCCTTTGAGAAGACTCTTCTTGCACATAGTTAGCTCATTTCTCTCCTCCTTGTGAAGTAGAGTTCTTTGCAGGACACCGATATGTAGGGTGCCCAAACTGCTGATACTATTATAGCACTTCCTCAAAGAAAAGTAAGATCCTCTTCCTTGGTTATTAGTTCTTCCTCTTGAACTATTATTTGAACCTCTTCCTCACTCGTAACCACGTCTAGTGTTACTAGATTCTCCTTGCTTCTCTGATATTTTGTTCTCACTCTGATTCTTAGCTTCAGGATTCCTTCCTCCATATCCTCCTTGATGAATTCTATTGTCTCTTCCTCTACCTCTACTGTTTGAGTCTTCTTGAACTTCTCTTCTACCTTAAGAGCTAGTTGATAGAATTGGTGTATAGTCTTGGGGCTTAAGAGTCTGATATCTTCTTGAATACTCCATTTGAGGCCATTATGATATCTTTCCACCTTTAGGCTTTCTTCTTCCATCACATGGGACCTTAAGCATAGCTTATGAAACTCTTTTGTATAGGCACTGAATTGTAAGCCTTTCTGCCTCAAATTTTGTCTTTTCTTGTGAAACTGCACTTCATAATCATCAGGAAGGTAAGTTTGCTTCATCTTTGCCACCATATCTTTCCAACTTATTATGGGGTTCTTTCCTCCTTTTTCCCTTTCATCTTGGAAAAATTTCCACCAAGTGAGAGCAGTTCCTCTCAATCTTGTCTTGGATATTCTGACTTTCTAAGCTTCAGTCACACTATTACAATAAAAGTGATTTTCAAGACCTTCTATCCATTCCATGATTAATTATGGATCCATTTTTCCACTAAATAGAGGCACACCTTCTAAGGACTTGCCACTCATTTCCTTCAATGCTTTCAATAATGACTCTTCTTGAAGCAAATATTCTATCTCTGGGATCATCTCCTCCTCAGCCACTAGTTTACCCTTCTCATCAGCTTCTTTCATCAGTTCAGTGACTGATTTAGTTCGAAGCTACATTTCTTCCAACTTGCATGCCATTTTGGCTAACTATTCCTTCAGGAGTCTATCCTCCTCTCTCTTCTCTTTGACATCTCTTGCTAGCTCTGCATTGGAAACCATGTTGTATGAGTTTTAAGACTCTTCTAAAAATCACACCCAAACAATACAAGCCCAATTCTCTAACTTGCGCTGATACGAATCTGACGTAGATTCCCAAGTCTAGTTTTTATTGAGAGTCAACTTGACTCAACTCCAAGGTATCTAAATGGACCTTATAGGGTATTATCAAAGCCTAACTTGAGAAAGTAATAAGATCTTCACCTCAAGTGCTCTAGACATGGTTCTCACTGTAAAGCTACTATTTCATGCTATGGAATCTAATAGGATATATCCACCCTCCAAGATAAACCAACTGGCTCAACTTGAATAAAAAAATAATACACACTGCACATGGAATCCATCACAAAATGCTCAAGATGATTCTCCAAATTCTTTCTGTACTCACAAACTCTATTCTATTACAAAATACAATATATTTCTCTCTTATGTCTACTCCTACTCTCTTACAAAAGACTTTAACTATATATATATATCTATCTCTCAAAAAATATCTCCAAAATATCTCATGCTCTTTAACAAATTCAACCACCTTGCACAGAAGGCATGGTCGAGCCATAAATGACCCTCCCATAACTATAACAGGTGTTATTGTCCATCAAAGAAAAAAATTACATAATGAGAGCTGTTGCAGTTGGCCCAGCTGGTCACAAACGTCACATCCCGCATTTCCTAGGCCGTTAGCTGACATAATCAATCAACAGACTGCCATTACCAAGTACCAATCCCAAGTGTCAAAATAAACTTTGTCTTCAATACTTGAGCGCCAGTCAACAACCCAAAATACAAAAGAAACCCCAAGAAACCTCACTGAGAAACAACCCTGAGCACAAACTATAACTTGAGAGACATTACCGAGTGACATTCTCGAGCATTTTGCATAGAATACCGGACCAACCTAGTGTAAACCAAGAAAGATTCCCGAGTAGCATTACCGAGCAATAGAGTTGCCCGAGCACTAGTATATCTTAGTGCCACTTTACCAAATCTCAGTAGCTAGAGATTTGTTGGATTTTAAGAGGTTTAGGCTACCTCATCACACACTTAAACTAGAAAACAACTACTTAAGAAACTATGGTGTTTGTTCACCGATTGACCTCGGTCATTACAAGAATGGTGGAACAAAATAACTTACAAACTGAAAATTCTTTCTATCCTAGAAATTTTTCTAACCTTAGGTGCTCCTGCACCAAGTGGGTACTACATAAACATAATATCTAAAGAAAAAGCAATCTTTTTTTGAATTTTTCAACCTATTAGTTATAGGGATCTAGAATATTGTTTTAGTGGAACTATTGAAATTTTATCTTTTGTGAAACTACCAAGTGTTATTAAAACTTAAAAGGAACTATAATTGTAATGCTCTTAGAGGTTGGAGAATCTATTAAAAACCAAAAAATTGTTAGTTTAGGTATTATAAAATAGTTTAGGGGTTGTAAATTTGAGATACTTATGGTACTAAGATTTATAGTGAATCTCTAATTTCACTTCTTGATTTCTTTTAATTGATAGTGGTTTCTTTTGTGTATCTTTTGTATAATGGAGTTTTATCAAAATATCACATGGTCAATATAATTATCAATTAGGCATATTATAAATTTACTCATACATTTTGAAATATCAAATTACCATGAAAATTTGTCAAATTATGTTGAAAATTTAATAGTTTAGTGGCTATCCTTTGTATATTTCCACTATGAATATGTGGTTGTGAATTGATTTTGGTAAAGTATAGATTGTTTCTCTTTTGTTGATTATGTTACGAATCTATGCAAGTGTTAATATATTTGTTGGAATTTAATGAAGATGATAATATCCTAGATCATGTGGTGAATTTTATAGTGTTTTCGTTGTTGGCAAGAAATATACTTCACAAGATAGATCAGATATACTGGTGATGAAGGTGTTTGCACAAGGATTTTTATAAGTGTTTAGTGTACCGGTGATAACACAATATGGGATGGTAATTTCAGTGTGTGGTATCTACAGAGCCATATTTACCTACATCTATTACCATGCAAGATAATTCAATGCACAAATGGAGATTTGAGATAAACACCAATGATATCGACAAGAATAGTCAATCAGTCAAGTCAAGGTGATGAAATCAAGGTAGCAATCAATTATGTGTCAAAGTTTATTTTAGTTATGAATTGGATTGTTGAGGCCGACCTTGAGGAGTTCAATTTCCTATGTTGGCATGATAACTTATGAAGTTTGTTAAGCATTTAAATTTTGACAACAGGTTATACATTTTAGGGTTATTTCACCAACCTAGATGTGTATATAAGAGATGAAATTGAAGGGTGAAAGATTAAGAGATTTGAGGCAATAATTGTAGTGGTTGTAGTGAATTTTTATGTGCATATAACAATTAGTTGAGTAGAGTGGATCCATCAAGAAAAGTGTACTAATTTTAGATAAATTTTATTTGGGTTCATTCTCAAGGAAAGTCCTAATCGTCTTGTGATAAAAATCCTGTAACAAGGCTACTCATAATAGGGTATGCAAGATTGTAATAGGTCTAAATTTTAAATCCTCTAATAGGGTGACTCTTAGAAGTAGTTTTAAATCCCTTAATAGGGTATTTCCTAACATGACTATTGTAATACTCTTAACAGGGTAGTTCATAACATGACTATTGTAATACTCTTAATAGTGTATGACAATTTAAATACTCTTAACTGGGTATGCCCTTAGTAGGGTGGTTGTAATGCTCTTAACAGGGAAACACTTATTGGTTCTCTAGTGAGATTTGTGGGTGACAATTTCCACTATGGTTTTTCCCTCTAACAAGGTTTTCCATGATAAAATATTGGTTTCATTGTGTTTCTTTCATGGATATATATTTTGATATACTTTTATATTGCATTTAGCTTTTCATGTTGTTTACTTTGGAGGTTCATAAAATTATTTTTTGGATCTATGGTTACATTGATTCATCCCCCCTCTCATTACCTTATAACATTAATAATTAATATCAGAGCCAGGTTGCCTTGATGAAGTCAAGGTGATGAAATATTGGGAAGGATCCTTAAGGAAGATATGGAGAGTTTGAGATATCAAAGGAAACTTGGAAAGAAACTTGAAGATGTAGAATAGTTCATTGACCAACTAATGGAGAAACTCAATAAATTAAGAGCTAAGAGGTCTGAGCATGTTCAAAAATTATCTGAGAGATAAGATCTCATTGATCAACTATCTAAAAAAGTGGGTCTGGGGAATATGAGGCTACCCTAGAAGATTTAACCTCGGAGAATAAATTTTTTTATGGAGATAAGAATAATCTTAAGAGAGAGTTAGAATCATTATCAATCATGATGGGAAGAAATGAAAGCAAGGAAAACTATAGATGAAGAAAAGACAATGGAAAAGGAAACCCTAAAAGCCAAAGATAACGCCCTAAAATCTAAGGAGGATGATTTTTCAAATTTGAACAAGAGCTTGGTACATTGCATGTACATCTACATGAGATAATGAATATCAACAAGAAACTATTGAAGAAAATCAAGAATCCCTAAGGTAGAATGAGAATTTAATGAAAGAAAATGAGAAGCTAAAAGGTGAGTTGAAGGCTACAAATAATTTACTCAAGAAGTTTAAGGAAAGTTCTGTAAATCTTGATGAGAAACTCAAGAATCAGAGAATGAATGGAGAGAAGCATGGTCTTTGCTACACCAATCATGAAGTTTGTGAATCCTTTGGAACCAAGAAGGATATGAAAGATGATAAAAACTCATCAAAGGTATCCCTAAATAAATCTTGTAAGAAATCTTATAATCCAATTTGTTTCAATTTTCATAAGGTGGGACATACTGCTATTGTATGCCAGACAAATGTCAGATCTAGTATTCCAAGTGTTAGACCTAATTCAAGACCAAGTAATTTTCATGGTTATTTTTACAACTGAAAAATGTATGGACATAGAGCTAATGAGTACATGACAAGGATGAACAATCAATGGTCACAAATCAACTGACCAAGTCCTTATCAGAATGAGAACTGGTGGAGGTCAGATGCTCAAATTGTCACAATTTTGGACACATGGTTGTTAACTCCAAAATGAGGAAAAATAGAGGCAATACAGGACCTTGGAGATCAATAGGTATGGCATGTTAACATTGTCACAAGATAAGACACATTGCAAGGTTTTGTAGAGAAAGGAACAATAAGGTGAACCAATTGATTAATGATACAGATACAAAAAAGGGAAAGAATATTGTGAATGTTGAAGAGACAAGGAATCAAATGAAGAAGATTAGGAAAAGAAGAGTGAAGACAAACCATCTAAAGATACCACAACATCACCAGATGTGGAGAATTATTCATCTACCTAAGTCATCACTAACTTAGGGGGAGAAACTATTGTTGAATCTATTGAAGATCCCCTAGATGAATGTGCAATAAGTTCTATTTTCATATTCATATACATATGATTGTTTTAATTTATGGTATGAAGTTTTGGTTAATCGCTAAAAAGATCTTTGAAGGTATACGATGTTTTGTTAGCAACTGGTGATGCAATTAATGTTGTGGGGAGAAGGCAGCTAAAAAAAAAAAAAAGGTCTTATTGTGCACCTAGGCGTTCGAAGAGAAGACACAAAGAAAAAGAAGTGTAGATTGAGAAAATTAATAGTGATTACAATGACTACAGCAGGATTTGAAGAAGGATTGTATGAAAGTAACCATGAGGGTTTAGAGTTTCATCGAGTGGTGATTGGAAAGGTATTTATTTGATCTTATGAGATTGAATTTGTTGATTGAAAGATGGATACTCCAATCATTATAGAGATTACTGAGAGGCCATGACCAGAGTTTAAGAAACATCCCTTCAAATTGATCAAAGATGATCTAAAGGGTGCCCTATCTATCATTCCCTATGGCATGATGCATATTAAAGATGTTAGATTATATATATTCATTTTAAGATTGAATACTTAGGTGAATCACATATTTTGAGTCTGTATGAGAAGTTGTGTTGTGATCTAGTATTGAAGGATGAGCTCCAAGTGGTTGCAGATAAGGTTTTTGCTCTCGCGATAAATTTCCTTGATGATGTTGAAGAAGATTAAATCATGTATCTTTTTAGCCAAGTGCATGACTAGTTTTTGCAGATAGACTATCCACATAAGATCACTAAGGAGGCTATACATGCAGTTAAAAGTTTTTGTGCAACCGGCGAAGTACTAATAGTCAGGTTAATCTCACAAGATGTAGTCACAAAGTTAACTAAATTAAAGTGAGATAAGAGATCAATGAATATTAATGATATCCTTGATCTAAATGTGATATTTGCATCAATGGTGATAGGATAAAAGGTCTATCACCCCACAAGAATCAACAGTGTGCCCACTACTATAATTCACAATGCATAGAATAGTGATAGAGAATGCAGAGTATGATCTATGTACTACAATGAGAGATTATTTATTCCTAAACATGGAGAAGATCAGAAAGGACAAGAGGTAAGTATTCAAGTTCAACCACTTTATTATGGTTTTGTTCAGTGATTTTTTTAGTGGCTAATATTCACCAATTGGCTAATTTTTGAAATTTGAGAATCCAAATTTGGTTAATAATTCAAGATTTAAGGCGACCTAAATCGCCAAACTTTTACAAAATTTTATTTTAGAGATATTTAAGTCACCAAATAATTTATTTTATTAAAAAATTGAACTCAAATATTCACCTAATATTTGATAGATGGTTACATTCAATTCACCTAAATTTTATCAATTATTATAGAAATCTAAATTAATTCACCAATAATATATCATAAATGTTAGTTATAGTAGGGTTGTGTCACCAATATTAGTTGTCATTATTGATTTAAAATATAATCTAGTGATCTTCATTATATTCCATGAGGCAAAAATGTTACTATCTTATTTGTAACACTTATCAGGGTTAACATTTCCTTTGGATTGTTGATAAATCAATGAAATTGAAGAAATTTTGGGTCCTATTATAATAATAAAATAATGATACATTTATCTCACACAATACAATGAGGATTATTTGATTATATTTTAAATAAATAGTAGCAACTAGATACTATATAGTTCCCTTAAACCCATCAAATATTTTCATAGTTAGCCTAATAATTTTCTATAAGAACTCTTTTTTCTTTAAATATAATTATTTTCCATGGTCATTAATGAAAATTTGGTTATTGCTTGAGATTCGCCAATATTTTCTACAAAAAATTTGTGATTAAAAAATATTCACCAATACAAATAATTTGTTTTCCCAAAAAATTGAGAGATTCGCGAATAGGAATTAATTTTTTTAAAAATAAAATGAAAGATTCGCCAGGATTCTATATATTCTTCTAGAGGGGGTTTCTTAAATTTATCCCTGGTTTTGTTCTACTTTCAAAATTTCTTTCCTGGTGTTGGTAAAATAAATTGAATAGAAGGTACACAAGTTATAGTTCATTTGAAGAACTATATTAGATTGTTGGGTAATACTTTAAATGAGAAATTTTGGGGCTACTTAAAATAATTTCTAAGTAGAATGCATTAAAGTTAAAGGATACCAGCTCATGTTATTGAGAAATACAAGGAGGATATATTTTTTATGGTTGATAATGACATTTGTCAAATGGAGGCAATAGTGCCTAGAACACCTTAGACCATGCCCATGGGATATGAAGTACAAGGTGATATGGTAATCTTACATGTTGAAGATCTACTATCAAATCTGATAGATCCAAATGAGCCTAGATTTGGAACTTATGAAGAGAAGAGCATGGAATTTCATAGTAAATTGACCAAACCGATCATTGAGAAGAAAATGAGAAAAGAAGTAGAACAATATTCATTAAATAAAGGATTTACACAAGAAGCCACAAACAAAGTAAGGGTGAAACATGTTGAAGAGAAAGCATGAACATTTGGAGAAGAAACTATTACAAAAGATGAAGATGTAGAAGTGCCATATTTACAGTTAAGAAGGAGAATCACAATTGGTAGACAAACAAGAAGTGCCAACTAGTAGACAAAAAAAACTGCCAACCGGTAGACAACCGATTGTAGATTTATTCTACAAACGTTAGCAAAACAAGAAGTGCCATAGTTACAGTTAAGAAGGAGAAAGTCACTCCTCCTGCAAAGATATGTAGAGGTATCTACATACTTCCATAAGAATCCTTGTTTAGTTAGCAAGGAGTTCCAAATAAATTCATAAACTTAATCTAAACCATGTCAATTATGGAACCATGATAGGCTCCTTAATCCTCTTCAAGGTCAATATACAACATTATAGGAATAATCACTCAATCAACCCCACAAAATATGACCTTACCAAATAATTACTTCATTATCTACCATTGATCCATAAGCACTTTAAAACATATTCACAATACAAGGTTTCTCAACAACCAAATTGATTCACACAAAGTCATGATCTATCACATGATCCAACATCTAATCTCAAAACATCATAACTGGTTCCATTAACTTACTCTATCAATCCAACTTAAAGAACATTATAGACACATCCATTCATATTACCTTGAGCCTTAAGGTATCCAAACCCTATCTTCACTCATGGAATTTTTCAATAATGCATAAAGAATTTTTCTACAATTCCTGTCACAACATTGACAATGAAAAATATAGCTTTGAGATAACTATACTCTATTTCTAAAAATGTGACAACCAAATTTTTTTTTACCAATCGCTCCAGTAAGAATGTTTCAAAATAGGTTTTTTACAACATATATGAAAATTAAAAGGGTCCAATAGTTTAGTATAAAGTTATGTCTTCTTAATCGAGACTATTTTTACCGTCACCAAGAAAATAGGAAATGCACATGCCCAGTCCACCTAGGGCATCAAATTTATCTCAGAATACTCAACCATTAAATATGTAACAAAAACCACATGAAATACCTATGAATAAACTTTTATAATAACTAATAATCAAACTTTTCAAAGGTTGAAACTCGAGATACAATCAAATCCTTCCATACATCTTTGTTAATGAGGGTTTTGAAGTAGTTTCTAGAAAATCTCAAGGATCTCTCTTGATCCATTATGGAAAAACTTATAAATAGATTAAAACCAAATTTAATTCAACTTATAATTCTTATAAATCATTTAAGTTTAATTATCAATCCATATAACCATATAAAAATACCATATAACAACAATAAAATGTGTTGTTGTAGAACTGTCAATAAGTTACTCCCAAAATAAAAAACATTGCATTGAAACTATGAATAAAAAATACATTAGATTTGATGTCATGGTGTTTCTAAATTATTTCTCCTTCATCATTCCTCGGAGATCCCCTTTTGATGAAACACTAAAACCTTAATGACTGTCACCAAGAATGGTGACAGTCAGAATTGCATTTGTTGTTGCTTCTTCACAAAACTTCCTATTTTTCACACCACACCTTCAAATTCAATAGTTAATGCCTTTTAATAACATTTTTGATAGTTCCTAACTTATAAATACCATTACAACTGAATACTTCCCCATTTTTAACTTTTTACATCTTTTGCAACCTTCCCAATGTTGCACTTTCACAACTTTTAAAAAAGCTTTTGCATTTTGTCACCTATGACCTCATGACCTTGTTACATCAATGACTTCATAGACTTAAAAATGAATCAAAATGTATTAAATATATATGTATCAAACACACTACATTAAAAATACAAATAATTTGATCATCTTGCGATCTTGCATCCTCTAATTGTGCTTGTACCATGGGTGATCCTGCACTACAAAGGCACCAGTCAAAAGAAAGAAAAAGCCTACACAACCTGAACCTAAAAATGTGAAGGAGACCAATGGAAAAAGGAAGAAGGAGAAGACTCAAAGAATTAATAATATTGAATAATAAGAATAAGAATAAGAAGGAATTGAGTCTGATGAGGGAAAAAAGAAGATGAAGGCTAGTGACAAAGGATCAAAGGTAGTTGGACCTCCTACTAAAAATCCTATTAAGCTTGATTTTGTTAAGTTCGTGTATATTGACAATATTGTTGCAAGAATCAATAAATTGGGTGTACTTGTTGGAGTTAGAAAGTTCTATGACAAAGTCAATGAAGAAGACCAGATAAATCTTGAAGATGCAGTTAAATTTAGTATGCACAATTTGAGTATAACACTTACTGAAGTACAAGGACAAATCCACACATTTCTCTATGTGAAGATTGAAGCTAGGTGGCATATAGTTTTAAAGGAAGACAAGGAAGAAATTGAATATAAATTAGTCCAGTTAGAACCGTAGATGTCTAAAGAGGAAAGCCAAGAGACACTTAAAAAATTTAGACTCAAATTCAAGACTAAGTCAAGAACTATATGACTATCGATTGGTGACTCTCAATGATTGTAAGAGAAAACACTAAGTATCTTGAAAAAAATATTAGGTCTTGAGGAAGAAAAGGAGGATGATCAAGACAAAGATGAAGAGGAGAAAAGACAAGTTGATAATGAACCTATGATTACATAGACTGATGAAGGATGGCCAGTTGATGGTGTGAAGTTCACACTTGATAATATATATTTGGATGAGCCAAATGATACCATGGACACCTTAGGTGACATTTATATCATGGATATTCATGAAGTACCTAATACTATAATCGATGAGCAAGTGGACATAGGAAGAAATCAAGCGATGACTGATGTTCCTACTGGTGGGAAAAACTAACAACCAACAGTACGTAGAGGAAACTGGTGAAGTAGAAGACAAAGAGAAGCAAGTGCATGTACACATTAAGGATTTTCAAGATAAAGGAGATAAGGAAAAGAAATAACCAAAAAAGGTGTTGACAAAAGATAGAGGAAAGGAAAAGGTAATACCTTCTATGTCTATTGTTGAACAAAGTTTTGATAAAATGGATAAAGATGACATACCGATCATTTAAGGACTAATAAATCTTAGTAAAATGAGCCCAATAGAGTTGATGAATGTTGCTATGGACACTAAGTATAAGGCCATAAGAGATCTTGTGCAGGAGCACCCTGAATGAACCAAGTGTTCCTATGGAACCTAGCGGTTCCATTAAGGTCCTAAGAGGCCTATAGTTATGTTAACACATTAGGTTAACCATTGGACCACCTTGTAAGACCATAGTTCCAAGATTGGCACCCTATGAGCCCTTGGTCAACTATTAGTCATTAATGGTCCAAAAACCTAGGAATAGGTTGTTTTTAGGGTTTTTATGTTTGGATCCACTAGGGATCACAAAAATAAGATTGAGACCAAGTTTGGTCATCAAATTTGCAAAATTACAAAATATGCAAAAGTTGCTCAAAAGTTGTCAAGCAACTTTTGAGCAAAATTGACAACTTTTTGTAATACAACTCCCAGACAGCTAAATCAGTTCAAATATGTTATGTAACCATTGGGAGTGCCTAAAAAATCCCTTTTAGGTGGGTGGTAGGCTAATGATGTAATTTGGAATTTTGAAATCAATAAAATATAACCATTTCTCTGCAAAACCCGAGGATAGTTAATCTATACGGATTGGTACAGATAGAAGGACATGAAAATATGACACTAAGAGTTTTTATTGTCAACCTTCTTCCATTTTATTTTGGTTTCATCTATTGATCAATGATAGTTTAAAAGTTATAGAATTTGCAATCTCACTACCTGGTTTGTAGGCCCTAAATCAGGGTTTCTAAAAGAATTGAGTGTAATTCCCTTTTCCACCATGGGAATTCATTGACCCTTGGTGGAAAACATTTTTGTATGATTTTATTTAATAATTTTCAAGATAGGTTCACCAAACTGCAAGGAGATGGAGTTACAATGATGTCCTAGGTGTATATCACTATGTATGCAGCAATCCAGAATTATGATATCATAAATCTTGTTTAGGGATTCATCAGAGGCCCTAAATTGGTGGAAGAGACCCTTTTACAAACCCTCACATGATCCAATCATAGGTTTGGGAATTTTATGCATTGTAAAGGCACTTGTAGTGCAAGTGGAGGCCTAATTAGCCCTAATTACAGAAGCAATTTGGTGTGTCTTCCTGTCTCTCTTTCACTTTCATGTTTTGGGGCTTGAGTCCAAAGTATTAGGCCATAAAGGGTTTCTAAATCCCTAATTAGTTAAGGGGGTTATGTGTAAGAATCTCATTTAAGGTTAATTTTCCTTCAGGAAAAGGCTGCAAGCCTAGTCTTGGGTTTGTGAAGCAACTATGTCATATGGGTGGCAAATGAGTGAAAGAACCATTGGAACTATTTGTTAGGGACCTAAATAGACCACACCTATGAGGTTAGGTCACCCCTAGTCCCATAAGTCACTTTTGGGGTATTGTTGAGGATTTGGGTCAAGTGCTTGTGAATCCACTCTTGGTAGTTGGTGTTGTAGGATTGGTGAAACCTAGTGATTAAGTTTCCCTTGGGGTTTTGGGGTTGTGATATCCTTAACCAATTCCTTTCCCACACTTGTGATAAGTGTGAACATTTTGGCCTTATAAAGTTGGGTTTTGAAGGGTACATTGCCCTATTTGAGTCATTTGGAGGCTTCCTACTACCCACTTTACATCAAGATCAAAATAAGAAAGAGAAAAAACTTACACTGAATGTAAGATATATATTGTATGATCTTGTTCTTGAGGCAACTTATGATGAGAAGGTTTCACCTATTGAAAAATTTGGTCAATTAGTGACAATTGAAAATGAATAAATATAGAGTATAGAGGATGCAACAACTATAAAGGAAGAGAAGGATTATGAAAGGAAAATATTATAGAAGTTATTCCATAAGATTTTAGTTGACAGAGGCACTTTAATAGTTGAGGTTAACAAGGTGAAACATGCACTGATAGAAGATGGTAAGATTCTTAATTATTTTTCTGATTTCTAACAATTTTTAAAGGATGTTGAGGAGAAAAGAGTTGAAGAACAACATGAGCTACATTATTTAGTAGGAAATTGTAATCTAGTGAATGATTCTATTAAAACAATTTGAGGCTCAGTGAGCAATATTAATATTAAGCTTAAAACTTATAACAATGAGCAGGAGAAAAGGGTCTCAGTATTGTTGGAGCTGCATAGTAAACTGATCCCAAAGTTGGAAATTTTACATAAAGGAGTTAAAGATGAAACATTCATATCAAATCTACCTAATATGAGTACACTGGAAGCATTGGAAGAGCTCACCTATCTACTAACTAGTCTAATAGTGATTACTAAACATCTCATGAAGTTATGGGAGACTAACCTATAGGTCTTAAAGACCAATTTTGTTGATGTATTTAGTAAATTGTAATAGGTATATGCTACTCTCTATGAATACATTTTTTTTTTCTGTTCATTTATTTTAATACCTTTGTCATTATTGTCAAAGGGGGAGAACATATTAAGGGAGAGTAGATAGAGTAGTCTAGTCTAGACACATAGAGAAGATAATAGCGAAATGTTGTGGCTAAGTGTTTTTCATAAGGGAGAATTACTGATGTGACATATTTGTAACTATCATAGGGGGAGTAATCCTAAAGTTTATCTTTGTAATTGTGTATTTTTGGTTTTCTTAGTCAAAGACTTATCAAAATTTTCTTAGTGTCACATCAATGCAAAAGGGGGAGATTGTTGGCATCTGATGAAGATAATCAGATCCTAGATCATGTGGTGAATGATGTAGTATTTTCATTTCTAGAAACAAGTCTACTTCATAAGAGAGATCATATATACTAGTGATGAATCTGATCGCACAAGGATTTATATAAGTGCTCACTATACCAATGATAGTCTGGGATGATAATTTCAGTGTGAGGTGATAATATGAAGGATACAGATGATGCCATCTTATGAGAAGTATCTAAAAATTCATATTTACCTATATATATGATCATGCAAAATGATTCAATGTACAAATGAATATTTGAAGCAATTACTAGTGATATCAGCAAGAACAGTCAACCAATCAAGTCAAGGTGATGAAATCAAGGTAGCAATCAATTACGTGTCAAATTTTGTTTTATTTATGAATTGTATTATTGAGGGTCGACCTTCAAGAGTCCAATTTCCTATCTTGGCATGATCAATTATGAAGTTTGTTAAGGATTTTTAAGTAGACAATAAGTAACATGTTTTAGGGTTATTTCACCGAGCTAAACATGTATATAATAGATAAAATTGAAGGCTGAAAGACTCAAAGAGTTGAGATGATGATTTTAGTGGTTGTAGTGGATGTTTATGCAAATAGGAAAGTGATTTGAGAAGAGTTGAAGTAGATCTATCAAAAAGAGTGTGCTACTTTTAGATCAAGTTTATTTGAATTAATTCTCAAGGAAAATCCTAACCTGTTTGTGATCAAAATCATATAACAAGGTTACTCCTAATAGGGTATACAAGATCATAACATAGAGAATAAATCCTTGAATAGGGTGAATCTTAGAAGGATTTCTAAATCCCTTAACAAGGTAGTTCCTAACACAAATATTTTAATAGCCTTCAACAAGGACAAATATACTCTTAATCAGGTATTCCCTTAACAAGTGGTTGTAATGCTCCTAACATGGAAAGACTTATTGGTACACTAGTGATATTTGTGGGTGAAAATTCCCACCATAATTTTTCCCTCTAACAAGGGTTTCCACAATAAAATATTGGTTTCATTGTCTTTCTTTTATGTCTATATGTTTTGATATGATTTTATATTGAATCTAGCTTTTCATATTGTTAACATTGGAAGTTGATGAAAATATTTTGTATATCTATAGTTACACTAAGTCAAGCTCCCTCTCAGTGCCTTATAACATGAAAAATATTAAATGTAAATTTGGTTTTAATTTGTGTGCAAGGAAATGTGAGTTCAATGTGTTGGATGATGTTGGAATTGGCTACTAGTGATGTTGTTGGCATTCATGCTTTATCACTAATGTCAACATATGTTTCTGTGGAGGAAGAAAAAATTGGTTATGATGATGAACATAAGTGTATGGATAATGTACGTATAAATTAGAATGAGAAAAGATGGGGATATGTAGAAGGTTGTATTTTGATCTTATTTATAAGTTCACTTAGCTTAATATTGCCTATTGGATGAGTTACAGATGTTTTGGTGAAGACAGGTTACTCGACTGACAGTGATGATTGACAGAGTGAGTCTCTGTGTTTTGAGTATATCTTACAGATGATGATGATTCAGGTTATGTGAGCTTAAGGGATGATAGAAAATAGGTTAAGGAATTTTTGTTACGGGTTGCAAGCTGTATGAGTGTTGATGACATCAGTTGTGGCGTCTATTCTGGAGGACATATATTTGGGGCTAAATTCATAGATGTAGCGTGTATTATGGATTGTGAGAATGGATTAAGGATATTGGATTATATCTAATACATTGTAATTGATGTATACTTGTTATAGGTACCGTGTATATCTTAGAAAGGGGTTAAATAATTTTTGTATATTGGGAAATCCAAATTGGCCGACCTAATCAATTATTGTAATAGGGTATATATGAGAGATCTTTTCTTTTGAAAAGATGTGTGTATGTATGTATGCAGAGACAAATAAGTGTGGAATTTGTGAGCTTGATTGTCTACTAGATGTGGAGCGGAGGATATGATTATTGTACTTCATTGGAACTAACCAAACAAAGATAGTTGCTATCAGACAGTTCACTGGATTGTATATTTTCTATTTACACTTATGTTTGAGACTGTAAGTCCTTGAGGCTGACATCAACCTTCTTTAGGTAGTGTGCCTGGGCAGTGAGCCCACCATTGTTCTTGACTCCTAACAGGGTTTGTACTTTAACAAAGACTATGTACTTTAATGTTGTAATACACTCCTAACAGGGCTAAATATTTTAACAAGGATACTATACTCTTAGTACATTATTTGTGGGTGCTAATTCCCACTGGATTTTTACCTTTAACAGGGTTTCCTTGATAACAAAGGATTGTGTTATTGTGTTTTCATTTACTATGTTATCATTTGGATGAGAGTTTTGTTTATAAATTTTAATGTTTAATAATCTTTCTCACAACTGATTCACCTGCCCTCTTAGTTATGTTGGTGGGCTGTTGTTCCTAACACAATGGAATTAATTTTAACATTAAAATTAGCTCAAAATAAAAATGCATGGATTACTCGAGATTAGAGAAAAATAGGTGTAAAAATGCCAAAATACCACCAAAATGAACTATATCAAACCTCCCATTTTATATGTTTCCCATGATGATTGGTTTTTAAGTGTGCTCACCATTTTGGTAGTGCAACGATGCTCAATTGATGCTCAAAGATGAAAAATTTTCAAGAATGCATGAGAGTTCTAAGTTTCATTGATGAATGATAGTCATTGGAAAATATCTAATTATTATAGGAAAAATCAAATGGAATGCAATGGATAGCCATGATGCAAGAGGAATATCCAAGGGTGGGTGATGGTTTTTCTCTCAACTCTTATGGGATGTTCACAAGTATCAACATATAAGAGAAGGTGAGGATAAGGTTTTTGAGGAGTTAGGGATGTTGAAGTGAGGATAAGATTTTCCAAAAAATAAATTTCTTGTCTCCATATTCCAAAGTGCATGAGAGAATGGGAATAAGGAATTTAAAATTCCTTGAAGAAGACACATGGGATGGAGATCCATATGGGATATCCACAAAAAAATGGGTAAGCTTTATGGCTACATGGACAAGTAGGAGAAAATGTTTTGTCATTTATGGAACAAGTTGACTTTTTCCACAATAAACTAAGTTCTTTAATGGGTTATTTACTTGCCATTCCCATTCTTCAATCCCCTTCATTAAAGACATCATATTTATCCTTGGAGAAATGCAGTGGAGACCTTCAAACAAATGCAAGACCGAACAAGTTATTGATGCTGACATTCAATCTACACTTATTTCAACCTTAAGTCTGGGGAAGAAAAAGAACAAACCAGCTTTCAGCCCCTAACTGACTCGGGATTTAGTCTCAAAAATAAATTTGTAGTCTGAGTATGCTGGTGACAAAACATTGTCCTCATAAAAGACTCTGAGGAAGTGGGGAAGTGATTCTTCCCCATAGGAAAAATGAAGATTATATCATAGAATGATAGGATCTTGAACGTCCCTAACAAAAGGCACATTATTAAGCACCAGCTAGACAATGCCAATTTTAACATAGCTATGTTACAGGAAACTAAGATTTTTGATCAAATTGATCCTCATTTTTTATCTTTCTGGAAAACATGGAATGTTGTTACTTCCTCCTCTAACGAATCTTTTGGGAATTGATTGTATGTTTTCCATTGATGACAACATACAATATACATCAGGTATCATAAATGCAATTATAAGTATAGATTTTTTGGAGCTATGCGTGCTTATTTCCATGGTGTATACATGTTATAGTTGCTATTTGCATTCACGTCGAGTCAGATATGTAGTTTCAGTTAACTTATGATTAGTCAGATATGGCAGTTACAGATTTTTGAGTTTATCTGTTAAGAGTCAAAGTAAATATAGTATGGCTTGAGTTGCACCTATCTTTCAGATATGCATGTTTGTATTCATGTTTATTTATGAGTTAAATATAATTAGCCAAAGGTGCTAAACATGTTTCTACTGAATCATGATGTTAGAGTTAATTTGGTGAAGCCAACTTTGTGAAGTGTCGCGTCTATTCAGTTTGAGTTGCACGGTCCTAATTTACATTGTGTGCTTGGTTGAGCCAATAAGGAAGATGATAAAGTGTTTCCAGATATCATCATGACCTTATCCTTGGTGAAGATACATATAGCAGTTCATTTATGTTCACTAAGTGTTGAAGATAAAGTGAAAAAGAAAAGACAGAGAAGAGCAAAAAGTCAGAGAGAACAAGTTGAAGATCTATGCGAAGAAACAGAAGTTGATTGCAATTTATTGGAACTAATCAAGATAGTAGTCTACTCAAACATTTAATTTACCAGATATAATGTATATCTGTTATACATAAGGTTGTAGCCTTCACCATCTTAGCAGTGAGCTATTGGACAGTGAGTCCTCACCCTTAACATGGCTATTTGTAAAAGACTCCTAACAGGGTTTGACCTTTAACCAGGTCTCTGTACTTATTTCATTTTAAAGATCAACTCCTAATAGGGTTGTAAGATCTTATAACAGGGATCATTATAAACTAGTGGAGTTATTTGTGGGTTCTAATTCCCACTGGAGTTTTTACCTATTTGGTTTCCCCATAATCAAATTGTTGAGTACTCTATTGTGTTATCTGAATGTAGATTTAATTCATATAAAATAACATTAAGGAAAGATAAAAGAATTAATTTGACTGATAACTGATTCACCCCCTCCTCTCAATTATCCTTGGGACTATTCCAACAATTGGTATCAGAGAAAAGTGAATTGGAGAGAAAGCCTAACAGCTTAAGTTAGATCAGATGGCATACTTCAGGAAAGAGAGTCCTAAGTTTGATGGAGAAAACTATCCTGACTGGAAGAACAAAATGATAACACATCTTCAGTGTGTTGGATTTGAGATCTATGAGATTGCCACTCAAGAAGTTGAAATTCCCACCTTGAAAGATCTTGCAGCTGATGAATCTACTATGAAACAAAAGGAAGTGTTCACTAATAATGCAATTGCCAAAGAATCCCTAATCAGTGCCCTATCCGACAGTGAATTATCTAGGATCAAGAAGACAGACAAAGCATATACTATTTGGAAATAATTAGAAGACATGTTTGAAGGAGACATCCAAGAAAAGAATGCGCACAGAAAGACATGGAATAAAAGGTACAACAATTTGGAAATATTACCTGAAGAAAACATCAGAGATTATAATCAGAGGATAAATGACGCAGTATCACGTATAAGAAACAATGGTGGAGAAATATCAGAGGAAGACATAATGGACAAATTAATGACCACATTAACAATAGACTATGAGAGAAAGATCAATATCTTAGATGAGACTATGCAATTTTCAAAAGACTTCAAGAGGGAGACTTTGATTAGAAAAATATCTGCATTTGAGATATCTATATCAAAGACAGAACCTAAAAGTGAGACAACCTTCAAAGCCATAGTCCATAACAAGAAATCTATAAGAAACTCTAATAATGAAGAAGTGAATATAGAACGAGAATAAATCATTTCTATGATTGCCAAGAAGGAAAGGAAAGGTAAAGGTAAATATGAAGGAAAACTACCATTCAAATGTTTTTCATGCAACAAAGTTGGTCACTTTGCATGTAAGTGTGCTACAATAGTCAAAAAATTCATATCAAATTACAAGCCTAAGTACACTAAAGAATGTTATCATGCTGAGGATGGTGTCACTGATGATGACTCAGGAGAAGATGAAATTTGATTTGTTTCCATTAAAGACATTGAGAAGATGCTTGAAGAAACGGACAAAGAAGATGAAGTAAAAGAACAGGAGTTAGCATTAGTTTCAAAAGCTGACATCAGAACTGACTGGATCATTGATAGCGAATGTTCACACCACATGACAAGAGAGAAAGATAGATTTGTAAATCTAGACAAGTACAAAGGTGGTATGGTTAGATTTGGAGATAACACTCCCAAACCTATCATAGGCAGAGATTCTATCACCCTAGATGGAAAGAACAAGATAGATGATGTTCTCTATGTTGATGGTTTGCATCATAACTTAGGAAGTGTTGGACAATTGCTTGATAAAGGATATCAGTTGGAATTGAAAAATATCCAGTGCGTCATTAATAACAAAGAAGGAGACATGATTGCATCTGGCTCAAAGACCAAAGGTAATGTTTTTCAGCGGAACTCAAAAGTAAGTTGTTTTGTTGCAAAATTAGATGACAGTTGGCTATGGCACAAGAGACTTTGTCATATCAATTTTGACAACATAGTCAAGATAAGTAATGTAAAGGAAGTAAGAGACCTTCCTAGCATTGCAAGACCAGTTGAAACCATGTGTAGGGAATGTGTGATGTGAAGCATGTGAGGACCTCATTCAGGAGCAAACAAGACTCTATGAAAAAAAATTTAGATCTGATACATACAAAACTATGTGGACCTACTCAAACAAGATCATACTACGGAGAAAGGTATTTTATTTTTTTTGTTGATGATTTCTTAAGGATGATGTGGGTTGCATTCTTAAAATAAAAATCTAAAGCTTTTGAGAAGTTCAAAATATTCAAAGCTAAGGTTGAGAATGAATTTGGATTAAAGATAAAATGTCTGAGATCTAATAGAGGAGGAGAATTCACCTTTGACAAGTTTTATGACTACTGTGAAGAACATGGAATCAAAAGACAATTAAGTGCACCCATAACCCCTCAATAGAATGGGATAGAAGAAAGGAGGAACATGATAATACTTGACACAGTGCACACTATCATGATTGAAGGAAAGGTTACCCATACCTACTGGACAGATGCAGTCAATACAATAGTTTACACCATTAATATAATACAATTGAGACTAGGCACAAAAAAGACACCTTATGAACTTTGGTTTGGTAATGTACCCATTGTAAAATACTTCAAAATATTTGGAAGCAAGTGCTACATCAAGAGAGATGATAGCATTTGTAAGTTTGATTGTAGAAGAAATGAAGGTATTTTTCTTGGTTGCTCTACTAAAAGAAAATCCTATAGATGTTTCAATCTAAGATTAAAGAAGATAATTGAAAGTACTCATGTGAAGATTGATGAGAAGTTTATGATTCAAGAAAGATATTATGACTATGCTCCCATGATTGAAGATGAGCCCAGACACATCAATAAGGACACAGTCATTGAAGAAATGTTTGATTGTATTGATGTTTCATGTAAAAATCCTAAACCAAGCAAAGAAGAAACACAGATCATAGATGAAAGTGTCACTCCTAAGAACTCAAGATACACATCCAAATACCACTCTAAGGAAGATATTATTGGAGATCAGAGCGCAAAATTCTTGACAAGATCTAGAGAAAAAGGTTCAACCGTTGATGAAGAGGTATGCTTACTTTAAAAGATTGAACCCTTAAGTGTTGAAGATGCATGCAAAGATTCATATTAGAAAAGTGCCATGCAAGAATAATTAAATCAAATAATCAAGAATGAAACACGGGAACTGGTCCCTAGACCTCATGACAAGAACGTGATTGGAACTAAGTTGATATTCAGGAACAAAATGAATGAAGAAGGCACAGTAGTAAGGAACAAAGCAAGATTAGTATGCAAAGGATATGCGTAGAGAAAAGGAATAGACTACACTGATACATTTTCCCCTGTAAGAAGACTTGAAGCTATCAAGTTTTTTTTGGCCTATGCAACATTCAAGAACTTTAAGGTATATCAAATGGATGTCAAATCAACATTTGTGAACAATGACTTAAAGGAAGAAGTCTACATAGAGTAGCCTGAAGAATTCAAACTTTCAGATAAACTAGACATGGTATGCAGATTAAAGAAAGAAATTTATGGACTTAAAAAGGCCCCAAGAGCATGGTATGAGAGATTTTATGGTTACTTAAAAAAGATAGGATTCAGAAAAGGAGTAGCAGACTGTAATTTATTTATAATAGAGACAGATGAAGGACTACTTCTTTTTTCTATTCTTGTTGATGACATTATCTATGGAGGTAATGAAAAACTTAGTGTAGAATTCGCCAAAGAAAGGAGAAGTGAATTTGAAATGAGCATGATTGGACCTATCAAATACTTTCTTGGATTAAATGTAAAACAAACAGACAAAGACATATTCATAAATCAATCTAAGTATGTGAACGAGATATTGAAAACCTTCAAGATGGAAGATTGCAAACCAGTAAACACCCCCATGATAACAGGATGCAAGCTTTCTAAATATGATGATTCCACAATAGTTGACAAGACCTTATACAAGTCTATGATCAGAAAACTTATATATCTCACTCAATCTAGACCTGACATTTCTAATGCAGTTCACATTTTTGGAAGATTTGTAGCTGAACCAAGCAAAATCATCTAATGGAAATAATAAGAATATTTAGATACCTAAAGGGAACTATAGACTATGGTTTATGGTATCCTATCTCAGAAAACATACAACTTCATGTGTATACATATGCATATTAGGTAGGTTGTGTTGATGACAGAAAGAGCACATCAAGAGGAGCAGTATTTCTTGGAGACAGGTTGGTCACTTGGACAAGTAAAAATAAAAATTGTATCTCTCAGTCAACAACAGAAGCTAAGTATGTTGTAACAACATTGAATTGTTCAACAATGGTTTGGACCAAACAGATGATCAAAGACTTTGGTATTCAGATTGATTATCGTATTTTTATTCACTGTGACAACACTAGTACTATCAATATGTCAAAGAACCCTGTGATGCATGCAAAGACAAAACACTGATATCACTCTTGGCTAAGCCTCAAAGAACTTTATACCTTTGAGAAGTGAAGGAGGAGATTTGGGTTATCGTCTCCCCCCGACTGTGTAATTTTGGATCCTTCTCATCTATGGATTTGGGCATCATGTACCTTGCATATATCGAGGAATCCCTTTAGAAGAGCTATGTATATCCCTGTAGACAGCTTGATAGGATGTTGTTGTGTTCTAAGAGCCTGCTAAAACATTTTCAAGAACATACACAAGTAGAATCTTTAAGGAGTAGAAATACTAGACACTATCTATGTTCATGTGCAAGGTTGCTTTGTCCCTTGCTCATTTTTTGAAGACATTGACTACTTTAACTCCCTGATTGTTGTGCGTGATTGCTTCATGATAAAATATGTTAATGTACCTAGTTGGACAATTAAAACAAACAAATCTGAGTTCCTGAGTGATAAAAACTTTAATGTATCTTCCCACAGAGTGTCATAACATGTTTCTCAACACCCAAATGAACTTAAATGGTATAAATTTATACAAAATGACTCTTGGTCTTCTTTCTTCCACATCTCCCATTTCTTCTTAGTCTTCCATTCCCATTCTTTCTCTTCTTCTTTCATGCTTCTCTCTCTTCTTCTTTCTTCCGCAACTTCCATGTCTTCTTAGTCTTCCATTTCCATCTTCTTTCTCTTCTTCTTTCATGCTTCTTCCTATTGTTCCTAAGATCTTCAGGTCTTCTTGATTCTTTTTCTCTTATTAACTAGTCTATCTTCTTCTATTTTCATCTATTCATCTCTTCTTGATTCATTTTTTTCTAGAACCATGAATTTCAAATATCTTGTTATGGAACCTCGCTTGAGGATAGATGATCTTGAACTTATTGGTTTATTTGAAGAGTGTTATTTTTCCAACAAGTTCATGGATGATAAATTGGAAAAAATAATATATAAGAAAATGAGTGAATCAGCTGCCTTTGCTAGAATCATAAACATGATCCTGTCACCACAATTT
>MU223387.1:364990-376661 GCA_018584345.1 Thuja plicata
TGGTGGGGTCTTCCTAGGGGTCCTAATGCGTGATATCACACATTAGGACCCCCAGGAAGACCCCATGACCCATTTTGACCCATTTGAATGTTCAAATGTGTCCTAAGGGATCCTATGACCCCTTGGGACACACTTGAGCATTCAAATGTTTCAAAAGGGGTCATGGGGTCTTCCTCAGGGTCCTAATGCATGATAATGTGTACTAGGGCCCCTTAATTCCCTCTGTGACCTCTGAGAACACATGGAACACTCAATTGTGTCCTCGGGGGTCATAGAGGGACCTAAGGAGCCCTAGTACACCTTCTTATGCGTTAGGACCCCTAGGAAGTCCCCATGACCCCATTTGACACATTAGAACACTAAAGTGTGTCCCAAGGTGTCGTACGACCCCTTGGGACACACTTGACTATTCTAATGTGTTGTCGGGGGTTACAGAGGGACCTAAGGGGTCCTAGTACACTTTCTCAAGAGTTAGGACGCCTAGGAACCCTCTGACCCCTTTGGAAACCTTTTTGATGCCTTATAATGGTGTAATTAACCTATATATTAATATGTCCTATAAAATATATATTATATATATACTATACTTGACTTTATTATATATACAACAATATTTTATATATAATATATAATACATATCATATTAAATATATATATTATAATATAAAATATATATTGCATACAATTTAAATATGAAGATATTATGTGATATATTGTAAAATACATATAAATATATAATATATATAAAATAATATATAATATATGATATATAATGTAATATTTAATAGTAATATATATTATATAATATTTAAAATATAATAGATATTATAAAATACTTAATATATAATCTAATATATAATTTAATATATAATAGATATTATATAATATTTAATAAATATAATATATAATCTAATATCATATGAAGTATGGAGAAATGGGAGGGAGAAAGGGGTTGAAAATAAATTAAAAGGGAGAAAGGGGAGGGAAAATTCAAAATTCAAAATTCTGCCAGGTTTTTCTGGTATCTGAAAATATCGGGCACCCGATTAGGCTCGGTATTGCTTTGTGCACTATACGTACCTGGTCAACTCTTCAAATGTCTCAAAAATGTGTTTTTCCCCTGTTTCTCTGAGTTCCAAACTTTGACCATGTAGCTGATAACTTTTTTTTAACTCAAATTTGATGACACGAAAAGGGTATCTTAAGGATATTATCAACTTTCTATCGATATAATTGTTGTCAAATTTTGAATTCGATAAGTAATTATTAGTTATTTTCCAATTGAGTTACCTCTAAAGTGCTAATTTATATACTGATTGAAAAATGGCTCTAACATTGAGATGGTATAACATTTTTAAAATCCAAAAAATGCGTCACATTCTATGCTTCGCCTACTATAAGGAAATGTTTTTTATTTTTTTGAATTTGGTAAAGTTTTCAATGAGTTAAGGTGGTCAGACACGGGAGTTTTTTATTCTGAAAATGTTGTAGCAGATAATTCATAATTAATTTTTTTTTGGAATAATATTACAAAACAATATGTGCCACATCCAGGCATGAGTCTACTACTTATATATAAAATATTATAAAAAAATAATATCATTTGATTATGATTAAGGTGGTCAGACATACACCTACTTCTTATTTTTTTCCTGAAATTTTTGTACTGCTGCATTGCAATCTATACTTTTCACCAATCATATTAAATTTTTTTTAGAAAAGGCCTAGTATTTTAGAAACTACATTCAATTTCCTATAGATTCTATTCTTACAACTTTTTTATATTACGTTGATAGCTAGTTCAAATTTTCATGTCAAGTTTACTAATCCTGATTTTCTGATTTTTCATTGCCACTTAAGGGCATAGTTTGGCCCCTCATGTTCTTGCACATACCCAAATCCTTACAAATATCGTAGCTTCAAAATAAAAAAAGATAATCTTATGAGATCTTCTCCCTTAGGAACAATTTCATTATCTTATAAAGCCTTTGCAAGCATCAAGTCGGCCTAGAGAAATTATATATCCCAATGAGAAGAAAATGTATTACAAATATATGTCAAGACTTAAATCATAAGGCTCTCCCTCAAATGAAAGAAATGTGGATCATAATCCCTCAACTAGGTAGGCCACAAATGTAACAACATCAAGAAATGATCCATGAAGCTTCACCACTCGGAAAATCCTTCACGAGATCCGAAAAGAAGACTGGTTGCAAAACATGAAGAACATTGAAGTCTTTCCAAGAATTAGCAAGATCTAATACACAAAGTAAACAAATGAGATGTGAACCTAAGGAAAGGCTTAACATGATTCCTGAAACATGTTGTAAGGCTCGCGATTGTAAAAGATCCAAACTAAAGAATTGCTGAAAGAAACTCAACAATAGACAAACTAAAAAAAACTATTTTTGGTTGATGCAAGATTGTCAGGATCCCAAGATGCTTCTGCATTAGTAAATCCACTTGAATCCCATATACCACTCATGTTCCATCATAGGCTATTTCATAGGCACCATTAAATAAGATACACCACACATATACTCTCAATTATTCATACAATACAAAACCTCATAACCAAGAACATATATGATTATATACTTTATGGAAATTGCTCCTAGTAGAGACTCCTTTTATTTATAATCAAGATAACAGGTCTACTTGGATCACATTAAACACTCAAGATCAACTACCAGATGATCACAAAAAAAAAGTCATAAAAAATCATATAACAACATGAATCCCATACTTCTTTCCCAAATAAATTCATTACAATTTGGAAGTTCCTCAAATCCTGGTGCATACAAGCTAACCAAGCCAAATCACGAAAATTTTAAACTCAACCAATAAAAAATATGATAAAACCCATTAGTTTCCAAATGATTCTCATCCCAAAAATGTATTCACTTCATTCATTCACTGATACAGTCAAGGAAGGAGAAATCCCCAAAGGATATGTCCAACCTTGCAACCTAATTCAATGCATCGAAAATAAAAAACAATACAATAATATGAATCAAACACAACATCTTTTATTGTCATCAACAAGAATTTACATCAACATGTCGGGTTGTAAGGCCTTCACGGTTACAGCCAAATACAAAATCACTCCCAAATCTTAATTCTGATATGCTAAATCTCAAAACTATCATTTCCAAGGATGCTACCCTCTCTTCCCATATCCTCAACATATTTGTCATGCCCAAAACTAGGGAAAAACACACATACAATTTTTTTTTAAATATGCAATTGCAAACCACTAATAGGGATGAATTTGGGGTAATGTATTATCATAGTAAGGGTTGTCTTTGAATTGCAAGGTATATGCATAAGTTGAATTAGGGGTACATCACCTTTAGATGCAAATTAGAGCATCAACTAGTCATACGGGTTATGTGAATAGCTGGGACTGGTTGGTTTAACTCTAGTTCCAAGTTTTAATCTATGTATAATATCATGATGTTGTTCTATTGTTAAGAGTCATACATTGAAATAGATTTTTCTAGTAATCACTTAATTTCTAACCTTAGTTACAAATTGTTCATTAAATTCTTGTCCCAATTTACTTTCGACCATTAACCCCTAGTTTAAAATTCAATAATCAAACCTAATATAATCCTTATCCTCCTAACAACAATTAAACTCTCCTATATGATTTTTCCATACAACTATAGTCTTGAAATTCCTTAATATAATATTAAATTGATTCAAGTAGATAATTTACATAGATCTCTAACCTTTTTAAACACATAGGCGAACATACTTCAATTTATCAACACTAACATCTATCTAAATTTTCCTTTTGCAAAAAAAAATCCATTTATCAATAATTAACTATACCATCAAATAAACTATATCTAATAAAATTACATGATTATAATTAAACAAGAAGGAATTTACATTCATAACGTATAGTCATTCTATATATTTTTCGCACATAAATAAGGTTTCAGATCTTAGTATTTAAATAATACAATTTAAATTAAAATACTTCTATTAGGTGGGACCACTTAATTTAAATAACATAAATCAAAATTTAAATCTATTTACAAATAATAATCCATTTATAATAATGTCCACAATGGAGAGAATATAATATCATTAAAATAAAAAGTAGAATACTAAACTAAATTAACTATGTAAATAAATCTATAATTATTAATAAACTACCTATAACTACCTATAACAAATACACTTAAGCCTACCTATCAACTAGCATCCTATATACTAGCTTCCTATCTATTATCACTTTCCCCAAGGTCACATCACTTGACAAGTGGGTGAAGAAGGGGTGCGAATTTCCATACTCCTCAAAGCCTGCAAATTTCTAAGGAGGGTGTTGAAAGAATTCGAATGGAGGCAAGTTGGTGGAGCCCACGACATAATTAGGTGAAGTTTCTAAGGGGTATAAATTTAGCATGAGAGGAATGAATATGTTGCATCAAGACAAAGGGAGAAGAGAGCATGCGAAATGCATAGGAGAAAAAGGTCTTTTCGAAACTCATGCATAGTATAAGGATGGTATGGACCACGACAAACACTTTTCCAAAGTGCAGAACAAAGGTTAAGGGGAAAGTTTGCATGGGAATTCGCATGAGAGGGAGACTATGTGGCAGCAAGACCAAGGCATACATCATGAAGAATCCTCCATGGAAGAGGTGGGACCCTATGTCATAACCCCAAGCTTATCTATGTTTTAAAAACAATACTTTGAACAAAGAATGTACTGCACAGATCTGTCAACCCATTTGCATCAAATAGGGAGGAAAATTTATTTCCTTGGTGGTGATTTAAAACATGTCAGCCCTCCCAAATTTTGCATGGCAGTAAGGAGAGATTTGAGGTTAAGTTCTAGTGGGGCCCACGAGGATGAGTGAGAAGGATTAAGCCTTTTACTTAAAGGGTATTTATAAGCATTAAAAGGGTAACTAAAGGGTGTGATTAGGGGGATAATAAAGGGGAATTAGGAATGGGATAATGGAATATTCTCTGGGTAATGGGAGGGAATTAAATCTGTTAGTTGCCAATAGGATCTATCTGGTCACGGTAGTACAACACTAGAACATGCATGGAACAGAGATGGAACATAAAAGAAACACTATATAACCAACAGACATATTATACTCAGTTAACTCAGAGTACACAACATAGATAGGTCTAATTATTTCTTTGCAGTTCTTTCTATTTCACCCCAAAAGATCCATCTTACAATAATATGCGGGACTCTTATATAGAGAGCCAAAGGTTGGTTCGAGGCCAACCGTTTTCCAAGTAATTACTATTAACAGACATTGATTAAACATATTTTAACCAAACCCGACCATCTAACTTTATTTATTATCTATTGCATGTCTACATCATCCCCCCCCAAAACTTGTCATCTTCCAGACGACATTACAAAATGGGAAAATACACCAACTATTAGTTCTGATGAGACAGGTGAGAGTAAGAAGGCGTCCCTGTGGTGGAGTTCGAGCTATGCAAGGTTGTCAATTCCTTTTCTGTCGCTAGCTGCTTCTCCCTAGTTGCTTTGAGAAGTCGTAGCGCGTCCATCTTGTCTTTTTCAGCAATGATAAGTAGACATTCCTTTGTATTCCTGATGTTTCTTTCTTCCTCCCGAGCCACCTTTTCCTGTGCCAGTTCCTTCTTCAAGGCCTCCACTTCTACCCGCAGTTCTTTCTCCCGTTCCAGTGCTGCTGTATGTTCCTCATCAACCTTTTTGGTAGTCCACACCATTTTCTGGAGGTGGAGGAATGTGGTGCGGAAGGCATGCTTCATGTCTATGAGGTAATCCCAAATCTTCCCTTGTGCCCTATGTTCCCGCCCATCAGTATACTGACCCACAATGTGAGAAGCTGCCCAGTCCTCTAATAGTTCCAGTGATTCTTCCTCAGGCCATCCTTGGTTCACAAGACGTTGTGAGAATTCTATCTCACATCCCTCCATCATGAAGGCCATCAAAGCCTTTACTACTTTGGTGACCACTCCCATGTTTGCATTAGCTGATCTATCCAACATGTGTTGCATGGCTTCCTTTATGTCATCCAGTCTGGCCATGAATTGTGTTGCTAAATTTTGGAAAGAATCTTCTTCTTCCTCTATCTCCCCTACCTCTATGGTTTCCTCCATGGTTGGGGCTGGTGAGTGGGATATGTGTTCATCCTCTTGGAGTGGTGATGTGGTAGGGACGGTAGCCTCCATCTGGTATTTTTCCAACAGGCTATCTGTCTCATCCTCTACTTCCATAGTGGCCCCTTTTTTGGTACCCACTTCTGTGTTCATTTCTTCATGTGGTTGCATCCTCTCCCTTTCTGATTGATTTTCATTGTGGGCTCCTCCAGGGTCTTGAGAATTATTTGTAATAGGGGCTACTATGAGTGCAATGGGCCTGGCTATCTCCATTCTTCCTTCGGTATTTATCCAAACTGTATGGGCTCCTGCTTTCTGACCAGTTAAGCTGATGATTTTTTTCTGTCCAAGCTATCCTTGGGAAGTACTTGGTGCCCAATGTGGTGTAGGAGAGATCTGGGGAGGATTGAAGGTAATTTTTTTCTTACTTCCCCAACCGGTTATGAGGGCCTCATTGTGCTCCTCTCTTTCTACCTGCTGCTGAGATGTATGTGTGCCTCTAAATTCTCCTTCCTCTTCCTCGAATGATGATGTGGTTCCCTTCCCTCCCCCACTTCCTTCTCCTTCCTCTTCCTCATGGCTTCCTTCCTCTTCATCCTCATCCTCATCCTCATCTGTTGGGGTTTCCTCTCACCTTGCTTTCTTCCTGGATGGTTCTCCTATGCATGTGTCCATATGCATCCAATAATACATGGCTGGTTTGTAGGGTTTCACCCTACTTGCTGCTACCAGTCCACCCCTTCTATCCAGTGGTACTTGTGTCCTTACTGCCTCAAGAAATAGGGAAATCACGTGATGTGGCATGTACATGGTTTTGTGCTTCAGCATCATGAACTCTCTCACTCTATCTGAAAGGAGTTTACCCCAATTGTAGACCTTCCCATTCCTTAGCCCCCTCATTAGGCGTAGCATCCAATTTGCAATATCTGAACCTCAACTGGCTGCTGTGAGTTTGCTTTTTATTACATCCATCACGCATCTCCATTCAGGAGAAGATATGTATACTTTCTTCAATCCCCTTCGGCTGCTATTTTTTTCAATATCTTGCCTTTGCTCATCTGTGAGTGTGTCCCCACATACTTCATCAAGGATTTTTCTCCTTTCCACTTCAGCCAACTTGGCTGGTGGTTTCTTGGGTGAGTCCCCACGGCTGGAAATTCCAAACACCTTGGTGAATTCTTTGGGCTCATATGAAACCAACACTTTGTGCCCCTGATAGTCCACCATGGACTTGTGTCTATTTGCTTGGTACCCCTGAACTAATGCACGCAAGATGTCCTCAAATTATTTTAATTCATAGTTTGGCATAAATATGATTTTGTCTACCTGTGCCCTTTTTAGTGCATCCTTCAGGGGATGGTCTTCTGTGTGAGTCTCCCACCATGTTCGGCACTCACCTCCTGTGACTCCTTTAAATCCCATCTCTTCCACGGTGACTCTGGTACCAACATTCGCATACACATTCACCTTCGCCATTGCTGTAGGGGCCGCCTTCTGACTGGACGGAGTTTGATTTTTATACCCAATTTCAAAATTACCCTTCTTAGGGTTGCCAAAGCTGCCCTTCACCATGCCACTATATCTTTTCGTGCGTACATTTTTACCTTCTTCTCCCACTCTCGCTACTTGGCACACATGGGTTTTTCTTCCCCTCTCCGTGTACATGTACGCTACACCTATGTGTCGGCTGCTTCCTCCTTCCCCTCTTCCTTCCCGGCGCACACCTTCTTCTTCTTCCTTGCAGCGTACGCCTCCCAAGCTGCTTCTATCTTCCCAGCGTATGCCTCTTTGGTGTACGCGTCCTTCTCTATGTATGTTTCCTTGGTCCTCCCTGCTGCCACCTCCTACGCATATGCATACGCTGTGACTTGTGAGGAGTATGCATACGCTGCTGCCTTCCAAGCCTGTGCGTACGCGGTGGCCTCCGACACTGCTTCGGCCTCCTCTATGTGTGCGTACACGGCCTTGTGTGCCGCTGCGCCGTTCATCTTGGCTGCTCTAGGCGCGTACATGGCGGCCTTGTGTACCGCTACACCTTCCTTCGCGGGTGCGTACGCAGCTTTGGGTGTCGCTGTGCATTCCCTTGCTGGCGCGTACGCCTTGCGTGTTTCTCTGGACGCGTACACGGCCCCTACTCCTGCTGCGTACGTAGGCCCACTCCTCACTGCCGCGGCTGCATGTACGCCCTTCCCTCTTTGACTTCTCGTGTGCCTTCTTCTATGCTATATCCGCCTCTCCCTCTTTCTCTTCGCCCGCAGGGGTTGGTGGAATGAATTTTCCCTTCCTTAATTTTGCTTTATAGTTTGTTCCATTCTTTCCAATATGTTTTTTTAATATGCTTTGTCTTTTTCTATGTATACTTCTTTTTAAGAAAAGGCCTTTTTTAATTTTTTTCTCTTTTCCTTTTATTTTTTCTTTTCTATAATCAATTTTTATTTTTTTCAAATCACTTTTAATATAAAAAATTCTTCTTTTTTTCATACCTGGCTTTTCTTTCCTTTTTAAATCTTTTCTTTTTCTATTCTCATCAATTTTGATTTTTGCTGCGTCTTTCTTTATCTCCTTGTTTATGCTTCTCATCCATTCGCCTTCACCTTCGGCCGCATATCCCAACATATTAATTGCCACTGATTCTTTCTCCTTATAGGCTTTTAGTTTTGATCCATTTATTGGGTCCTTAATGGGATTTCCATCTAATGTTGATAATTTTATTGCCCCATTGGCTCCCACCTCTCGTACTTTATAAGGACCTATCTAACGAACTCAAAATTTTCCTGGCCGAAGTTCATTACGCGCATTGTATTTGAGCACTACCTATCCTGGTTTGAATTCCATTTTCCGCAAATGTTTGTCGTGCCAAAACTTTCTCCGCTTTTGTGCAATTTTGGTGGCCCATTGTGCCATCATGCGCCGCTCATCCAATTTTTGTAGTGCCACCAGTCTTTCTTTCATACTGTCTTCCTTTCCCAATCTATTCTGAAATGCTATCCTGAGGCTAGGTATAGTGTATTCTGCAGGCATCACTGCTTCTTGTCCGTACATTAGTTGGAATGGAGTATGCCCTGTGGTAGCTTTGTAGGCCGTATGGTAAGCCCATAGTGTCGCAGGTAGCCTTTCCTCCCAATCACCTTGTTCAACTCCGCAAGTTTATATAGAATCGACACTAGGACCTTGTTTGTGGATTCTGCTTGGCCATTTTCCCTGGGGTAATAGGGACTTGATAGAGTATGGAAAATTCTGAATTCAGTAGTCATGTTTCGTATTACCTGATTCACAAAATGGACTCCTCTGTCACTGGTGATCTGTATGGGTATCCCAAACCTTGTTACTATCTGTTCATACAAGAATCTTGCTGTGCTTAGTGTCGTGTTATCTGGTAAGGCTCTTGCTTCGGCCCACTTGGTGAGATATTCTGTGGCCACTACTATGTACTTGCACCTTTGCGCACTTGTTGGAAGAGGTCCCACAAAATCCAGTCCCCACCTCTCAAAGAGTTCTTGCAGTTGTGATGGGAAGAGAGGCATGAAGTCCCTTTTCAGTGGTTTACCTGTCCTCTGACATGTGTCACAGCTTAACACCCATTCCTTTACATTAGCATGGAGTGTAGGCCACCATAATCCTTCAAGAAGTACCTTCTGTGCCATGGCATTTGGTCCCATATGCCCTCCTTCCAATCCTTCATGGGATTCTTTGAGTCCTCCTGGTATTTCCTCCTCCATTACACACCTTCTCAGTATCCCGTCTGGCCCCCTTTTGTATAGGATTCCACTGATCAATTGAAACGTGGTGCTTTTTAGTGCTATTTTCCTTCTTTCCACTGGAGTCATATTCTGGGGAAATGACCCATTGGAAAGATATTGTCCAATCTTCTCATACCAGGATGGGAAGATGGCTATCTGGAACAAGTGTGCATCTGGAAAATCATCTGCTACCTCTCCTTGTGCCTTTTCCCCTGACTTAATCCATGAGAGGTGATCTGCTACCACATGACTTTTCCTGGGTCTCACCATAATCTTGAAGGTGAATTCCTGCAGTAAGATCAGCCACCGGCTTACTCTCCCTTGAATTACTAGCTTATTGACTAGGTACATCAATGCTTGGTGATCCACAAAGAATGTAAATGGTGTGGCTAGAAAATAGTGGCGAAATTTTTGAACCGCATAAACCATCCCAAGGGCCTCCCTTTCTGTAGTACTGTAGTTTCTTTCTTCTTTTGACAATAACCTACTTGCAAAATATACAGGGTGATCTAGCCCGCTGGAACCTGGTTGTGCCAAAGTTGCGCCTATTGCAAAATTTGAAGCATCTACATGTACATGAAATGCTTTCTTCCAATCTGGATAAACCAAGATGGGTGCACTTACCAGTCTCGACTTGAGTTCTTTAAAGGCCTCCTCCTGTTGCTTTAACCATCCGAATGGTTCACCTTTCCTGGTGAGTTTTTCCAGTGGTAATGAGACTTCTACGAAGCCCTTTATAAATCGCCTATAGTACCCCACATGTCCTCAAAAGGATTTGAACCCGGTCACATCTTTGGGTGGTTCCATTTCTACAATTACCCTCACTTTATCAGGATCAGTTTTCAGCCCCTCCTTGCTGACTATATGTCCTAGCAATATTCCTTGTGGTACCAGAAATCTACACTTCTTTGGATTGAGGGCCAACCTTGCTTTTCAAAATCATTCCATGCACTCCGTGAGTATTCTCAGATGGTTTTCCTTCCCGCTGTACACCGACCAGTCATCCAGAAATGCTTTAAAGTTTCCAGTGGACATTCTGTCGAAGATGTGGAGTATGATCCTTTGGAAAGTAGCCGGTGCATTACATAGCCCAAAAGGCATCTGGTTATACGCATATACCCTGTCCTCCACTACAAATGTGGTTTTCAAATTGTCTTCTTCAGCTATGCTTATTTGGTTGTACCCTGAAAACCCGTCCATAAATGAGTACATTTCGTGCCCCGCCACTTCTTCCAGAATACTATCTGTAAATGGTATTGGGAAGGGATCCTTGATAGTTATAGCATTTAGGCATCTGAAGTTTATGCATATACGTATCTGGTTTGCTTCCTTCTTCAGGGATATAACTATGGGCGACACCCACTCACTGGTTTGTACGCGAAATATGATTCCTGCCTTGAGCATCTTTGCAATTTCTTCCTGTACTTTCTCCGCATAATTCTTGTTCATTCGATATGGGCGTTTCCTAACAGGTCTTGCCCCTGGTACTAGTGGTATGTGGTGTACGCATAATTTTGGTGGTATCCCCTTTAAATCTTTATAAATCCATGCAAAAACATCCTTATACTCTGAGAATATCCTGAATGCAGCTGTTTTTAATATGGGGTCCCAGTCATCTCCTAATAAGATCATTTTTGGATCTTCCTCCTTTCCTAAATTCATTTCCTTCAGATTTGGTTCTGTAAGAAGAATGAAAAGAATGAAAGCTTAAACAAGTATTAATCCAAGAAAATGAAATGCATGGAAGATTTTACCAAAACCAAAGGAGAGAAGATTGCAAGATCAACCACAAAGTACTTCAAGAA
>MU223387.1:381907-398522 GCA_018584345.1 Thuja plicata
TTCTCGATGGAGATAGTATTTTTCTTCCAATTGTGATCCGCTTTTGCCAATATGAGCCACCCTCTTCCCAGTAGTGCATCATAACCCTTTTTCTCCAGTGGTATCACCATGAAGTCCAACAGGAATTATTGTGTCCCGATGATGACTTTTTGTCGTATCAAGGTCCCCAAGGGTTTTATTCCATGTTGGTCTGCTCCTACCAAGTGGAATTTTGGTGGCCAGAGAGTTGGCTTGCCCAATGTCTTCCACGTTTCTTTTGGTAAGACATTTACCGCTGACCCTCTGTCTATAATTGTGTTGGTAAGTCTGTACCCTAGGATTTCCATCTCAACCACAGCTGGCATTCTTCCAATTCCTACTGATAGTGACATTGGTTCAGTGGGCTCCTTCATTTGTTCCCCAACCTCCTTGTCTTTCGCTTCTCTCAGCCTTGCTCTCTTTCCCCTGTCGTCGTCCATTTGTGTGATGGCCACTCTCAGTTGTGGCATAGTTTGCAATAGATCAGCTACCCAGACTGGAACTGTGGCTTGTAGCATTTGTTCCATGATGTTTGCTTCGGATATAGAATGTTCCACTTTTGTAATCTTATTTTTCTTTTGTTCCTCCCTTACTGCGTGTTCCACGGCCTCTTGTGCTTCTTTTAACCTTTCTTTCTTCGTACATGGTTCTGGGTACGTTAGCTTCTTTGCATGGGATCCGGTAATGGCCATTACAGGCTGTGGTTGTGCCACATCTATCATGTTGATAGATTTTTGTCTCGGGCAATTGGTATCCTCATGGTTACCTGGCCGGCATCATTTGCAAAGAAGGCTTCCCTGCCCGCCTCCACTTTGGCAATCTCATGCGAAAAGTCCCCACTCGTTGCATCTCCTACATTGTATCATTGGCCTTCCTTTGGCATCATATTGAATGCGGCTACGTGGGGTGTTATTGTTGCTGTTATTGTTGCTTCCTCGGCGGTTATCCCTATACCCTCCTGGTGAAGCCTCCGTGTTTATATTTTTGGACGGTGTGGTCGGTGTGTTGCTTTCTCCTGAGTATAGAGTACCTGGGCACTTCTTGCTTTGAGGTTATACGGGCATTCGTTGATGGAGTGCCCTAGTACTTGGCATATATCGTAGAATGACTTATTGGGGCAGTTGTTCTTCGTGTGTCCTTCTAATCAGCATTTTGTACACCATATTTCTTTCCCCTCTTTCATTGTTTCCTTCCCTATCTTTATTTCCTTCATGATTCTTGCCATATCCTTCCTCAATGCCTGTATTGTTTGGGCTTCTTTGCTGCTTTCATCGCTGCTTCTCTCATCCTCGCTGATGCGCTTCTGCCCCTTGGATATTTTGTTTTCACTTTCGATGTCCATAGCCCTATTGTAGGCTTCCTTCAGGCTCGATGGTGGAACCACCTTCACCTATTTTTGAAGGGATGGATTGAGGCCTTCAATAAACCATCTTTTCTTTAACCCATCGGCTGGTTCGTTGTCCATTTTTCCCATTAATTCCTTTAGCCGCCGATAGAATGTCCTTACGTTCTCATGCTTCCCTTGTCTTGTGTTGTAAATTTCAGCCATTATCTCGTCATCATCCCGGAGGAGTCAGAATTCTTCTTCGAATGCTTTCTTCAGATCTTTCCATGATGTTTTTGCACTTGCTAGTAAATCTGCGTACCAGTCAATAGCAATCCCCCGTAGGGTGGCTAGAAATGCCTTTAGCCAGACATCTTCATCTGCTATGCCGTTATCTTCCCATATTGTGACACAAGTTCTGCAGTGCCTACCGGGGTCATCTGCTCCATCCCTAGAGAATCTTGGAAGTTTCTATTTGTCTGGGTTGTGTGCCATTTTCTTAATGCCCCCACCAGGCGATATGGGTGGTTTTCTGACTGTGTGTCCCTTGTTGTCTCCCTCCGAGATAGTTAGGCCACTGAAGTTATGTAGCAAGTCACCAACCTCGCCGTCTACCTTCTCCTCGTCACTGGAAGAGTTGCAGTATTTAGTTGGCAGTGGGTTACGTTTCGCACTGTTGCTTGGAGATTCAATCTCCTCCTCCCGAGGGCTTCTATATATTCTGTCCCACCTTTGTGCAGAGTCCTTGTGTGGGTTGTCCAATTTGTGTGGTGTAGTGACTTTTTGCGAACCACTTGCTGACTGTTGTAGTCGCAATCGCCTTTCCAACTGTTCCTGAATACGTAGTGACCTTCTTACCAACTTTTCTAGGTCAGCCTCTTCTTCCTCTCGCATCTGTCTTCTCCTGTCTTTGTTAAGGAGGTTTGGCATTAATTACTTGCGTTGTGAGGAGTACGACATCTTGATGTATTTGGGGTTTCTTCCTCCCTTCGACTCCTTTCTTTGTATTGTTGCAGGATTTGCTATCGTTGTTGCTCCCTCCTAACACTTTCTTGCTCTTCCTCGAGTTTCACCAATTCTTGTGCCAACAGTCTTGGGATACTCCCCAGAAGATCGTACACTACGGAGTTGACACTGAGTTCAGCCCTTACTATACTAGGCAAGATGGTGCCCCTTTGCTCAGCCTCTCATTCCACGTACTTGTCTACCGCCACATCCCAAGATTGGAGTAAATCTTGTGTGACTTGGTCTTCCCTTGTTACTTCATTATCCTCTGTGTCACTGTTAGTCACTAGGGTTTGTTGTATGAATTTGTGGCCCATTATGCTGCCATCTTGCTGTGCATACCAGTCACTGCGCGTACCAGTCACCATACTAGCCTTGCACTAGTCACTTACTAGTAGACTTTCCCAGTGTACTAGTCTCATTCCGTACTCATTTCGTACTATGCCAAACTATTAGTCACCGTACCAGTCATGTACCAGCCTGAAGCTATGTCACATAGAGTGTACCAGTCACGTACCAGCCTAAAGCTATGTCACATACAGTCCCATTCTGTACCCATTCTGTACTATGCCAAACTATTAGTCACCGGACCAGTCGCGTACCATACCAATCACGTACTAGCCTAAAGCTATGTCACATACTGTACCAGTCATGTACCTGCCAAGGTACTAACCCCTACTAATCAGACCTCAGGTTCTATTTAGGCAACGGCGCCAAAATGTTAGTTGCCAATAGGATCTATCTGGTCACGGTAGTACAACACTGGAACATGCATGGAACAGAGATGGAACATAAAAGAAACACTTTTTACAATATGACTTCATGGAGCCCATACTCCATGAGTTATCCCTCTTCTCCAAGAGAAGAGACTCTCACTATAATGGAGAGCCCAACTAACCCCTTCACCCAAGGCCACTTCTTCCCTTCCCAAAGGGTGAATAATACCTTAAACTCCCATGAACAATACTCCCAAATCCAAAAGAGAAAAAGATGAAACAAAATTCAAAAGCTTCCCAAACCAACACATAACATCAACATCTACATACAACAACACCTCACAAGATTACATATATGAAACAAACAAGATCTACATATTCATTCAAACATTCAACATGCAAAGCATAAGTGAAAGAGCATTCCTCCATGGCAAGAAATCCACCAACCTTGGTCCAAGAAAATGGCAATAGTGTGGTTGAGAAGAGCCCTTATCCCTTTTCCTTTTCTTTCTCCAAACCTAGTTGTCTCCAAAAATGGAGAGTGGGTGAACACTCACTAAGTTTCTCCAAATCCTCTAAAAAGGCCCCTAGAAGTGTGGGACAAGTCAATGCATGTGGCTCTCTTCCATTTTCACCACTTTTGAAAAGTAGGCATTTTGGAGGGCCATAATGGTGATCTAGGTTTACTTCATAGATAAAAACTAGCCCTAACCCAAAGTACCCCCTTAGGGTTAACTAATTTTGGCCAAAAATACACTCTAGGGTCACTTTTGACCCTTCCAAAGTACCCCTAAAGTTCAAATCCGAGTTCCAACTTGATGTGATTCCTACAAGACATATATATGTAAGTGGGATTAAAATAAAATCCTATAAGGTTTGGTGGTTCTTGCCAAAGCCCTAATTTGACATGTCATCATCCACATGGACAACACAAGTGTCAAGTGACACCAAGACAAAATACACATGACATTTACAATGACATGTCCAACAACAACAACATGAGTACTAAACTGTTAACACACATTCAGATTACATTTACAATAAGGATCACATTACAACGAGGTTTCAATCCCTTATTGGATTAAACCTTGGCTTACTCAATTTACATGTGTTTAGCCCTGATTCTCTGAATAATTCCATGGTTCTCTTTCCTGCACACTAAACTCGAGCATCAGTAGTCCAAGATAATAAAATCACATGCAATAAATATATTTTCAATTTATAATTAGCAACATCAATCAATAGCAAGATTAAATTCTTAATTGTAATTTTCATACAGAAAAGTTTAAAACATAAAAATTCCATAATCATCATGACATAACATCCATGAAATAATCAAGTCTAATCATGATTTGATCTTCTCATCAGTTCACTTATCTAAACATATATAATAAAAAACAATCATCTGATCTAGGTCTAATCCATATCAAAATGTAATCCACATAATATAATCATCATCATAACATAGTATCTCGAGTCTCTGTCAGGACAATCAAAAAGTGTATCAATGTATCAAAACATAAGGTATCAAAGTGTGATTGAATAGTAAGGCTGTGATGGGTCGGGGTGAGGCCTCACAATATTACAAAATGTCACATTTATACATATAGCCACCATCAGGTTGGCCAATCAAAGAATTACAAGGAAACATGTAACAACATTTAGGACAGGACCCAAAATTTGAAACACCGATCACAAAATAAAAACATAAGGACTCACAATCATAAATATAGGTGCACACGAATTCCAACAATCATGATCCATGAACACACACACTAAAACTCCAAAATCACCAACTGCGTGATAAATCCCAAAGATCGGTCCAAACAAGAAATAAACATGATTCCCAAAGTCACTAGATGAATCCAAACTTCAACAACCATGAACCAAAAGAGATACGATCATAGGAAACAAATCCCAGATAGGTGCTAAACATAGATGCACGATCACACTCACAAACTCTTATACAAGACCCAAAGTCAACTCGATCTCTCCAATAGGGAAAGAACAAAAAATTGGACCTAAACACAACTAAGATAACTTCCCCAAGATAGAATGAAATATGATGTGATCATATAAAAAGCTTCACAAAGGCGTCTAGAACAAACCCATCAAATCACATAGAGTAATGCACCAACATAAGTGACCGCCACCTAAAACACCAAAACTATCCAACTAGAACAAAACATCAAACAAACCAAAGTAAAATATTTTTGGTTGATGCAAGATAACCAAGATCCCAAGATTCTCTCTCATCATTCACTCACCCAAGAGAATTCAAAAAATATCAAATAAAACAACAAAAACACCCATTTTCTCATAAACTTAAAGAAAGTATTCATAACTCCATCAAATACCTTTAATAAAGTTTGCAATAAGATAAAGTATTCAAAGAATTATTTTCCAATTATCCTCAATCCATTAAATAAAATTCCTAGAAAGATTTAGTATTAAATCTAAGAGCTTACCTAAACATGGTCGAAACCAAGACATAATGATAAGTTGAAAAATCCATCACCAAGCAAAACAAAAATTTGAGGGAAGGGAGATTTCGATGTGAGGAATCCATTGGGAAATCACTCACAAAATAATTTCCACTCTAATTCTTATCCCAAGTCAAATTTGAATTTACCCAAGAGGGTTTCAAGAAAGATCATAAATGGTAGGAAAATATAAGGCATAAAACTTAAATGAAAATGCACTTTTCCCATAAATTAAAAGGCTCTATTCAAATAACCATAAAATAAAAATTAACTGCATTAAGTTAAAATCATAAAATAAAATTCTAAAATATAAATGCCAAAATAAATAAATTGAAATCTCAATTTAAATAAAGTACCCAAATACTTGTCGGCAACAATAATGATATTACTATAATACTAACAAGAAATACCAATCATCAAACAAATGCATATTATTTACTCATACTCTGACTGAAAACCATTACAAACAATGAGATTAGACAAGATGTACAAGTCGCTAGTCTCATCACATGATGTACGTTAGCCTAAAGTTACCACATGGTAACTCACTGGTATATATATAAAAACATGGCTACTGTTGCCTAATAGTAGGAACAAAAATTTGGCTAGGAAACATGATTGGCCATATGATTAATTTCAATTTTAACCACTTTCAGGGATGATATAGGAATTCTTAGACTTATGGAGGTAGGTGGAGTTGATATCTGGTACCTTCCCAAGTTAGTAACACAACCAAAGCACATATATATCATCATCAAGTAATGTCAATCACTGAAAGGGAACTTTAGTTGTGTAATCATTCTAATGAGCGTTATGAAACTACCCCTTCTCACATAAAAGTTTCATCTCTTATTAATGTTGTCAAATAACCATGAAATAATATTGAGTATAAATAATATCATTAATCATCATTCAAGCATCTCAATTGTAAACTCATCTAGCTAAATAAATTATTTTCCACTAAATAATATTAATTAACATGATAGTGATTGTAATCACGTCTTGAAAATTATATCACAATCCATCTAGGCTAAAATATCAACCTCATTAGTTATCATCTACTACTATCAAGTAACCATGAAATATCATCAAAGATAATTAACAACATTAGATACTAATAATCACAGTAACCAACATGACATGAATTCCCCAACCATAACATTTGGCAACACATAAACACTAATACAACGTCATAAAGCGAGTGGTCTTATACATAAAAGATATAAATTCCAAACAAAATCAATCATTAGTTTCAATAGGAATAAGATAGTTCTATAGGAGCAGAGCATCGAGATAAGAAAATTATCAAAGTCTTTGAGATATGAAATGCTTTATCCAGAAGACTTAAAAATTTCATAGTCTCAAATTCTCACAAAAACAACATGAATGCTTACAGTTCCCTAACACGATCCTAATCCAACTTGAACGGGCTCAAATGGAGTCCGTATGTAGAAGTTATGTGTAGTCAAAAGTTCGGTCAAACAAGAAAATCAAGAAGGTAGAGGAAAATGTTAAAAATTGATCATCTCAAATCCAAACACAAGTCGTAGTGCTCATCATGCTGATTCGGGAACTACATTTGGTTTCTAAAACAGAGTCCATATGTGAAAATTACAGCCGGTCAAAGTTGGAGGGTTGACCAAAAAAATGATGACATCAGTGTGATATTAACACAGTCGGTAGGTACAATCATCCATTGGAAGATGTTGATCAATCACGTCTTGACCCATTGCATAATGATGTGGCATGCAGTTGATGACGTGGCACCCATGTTGCAGAGTTGATAATTGACGTGGACCAATAGCAATTTGACATGTGTCAAAGGCGTGGACAAACAAAATAGTGCTACGTGGTTCCTCGGTGGTTTGGCTTTTTAAAAAGTTTTTTTGGAGGTTTGAATATTGAACCTCACATTTCCGATTTTCACGCTCCACCAATTGGATACCAAATTGTTTTAGTATCTTATAAAATTGTATATGATAATGAAAAGGTGAGCGTTGGGACTTGAACCACCGAACACTAATATTGTGAAATGGATAGCTATCATTAAGCCATTTAATAAGTTAGGACTTTTGGGTAGAATCTATTATTTGTAGTTTGTTTTAGTCGTCAGCCCTTATTATTTCCTGTGTAGGAAACTACTGCGGAGGGCGTATAACCTAACTAAAGATTAAACTTTCCTCTAACAATCAATTAGAATTAACCTTTTATTAAGCTTTCTCTTCTAGTTACTATCTCTATTAGTAAAGATACATATTTTTTAACACACATATTAATTCAATGATTTTTTACATTCTCCTATTGGACTGTAAGGACGGTAGTAGGACGTAATTGAATGCTTGTATACTCATGATACAAGAGAAGGCATGTCTCTCAAGACATTGCTCTACAAGAGAATGCACGTTTGTTGGATTTGGTAAACTCAGTTATGGGGAGATGTGGCTGTGTAGAGGTGGCAGGTTAGGAGCAGAAGCTTGGTTTGAGTAGGAACATTTCAGAGTGGTTCCTTTACTATGGCCATACATTCAAGAGTTTTTAGATGGAGCATTAGCTCACATTCTAAACATGTCTAGAGTACTTGGAGAGCAAATTCGTGGAGGAGAATCAGTTTGGCCTTATGTTATTCATGGCCACTATGCAGATGCAGCGGATAGTGCAGCACTCCTGTCAGGAGCTTTGAATGTTTCAATGGGAGCAAGTGCCAAGGCCTTATGTTATTCATGGCCACTATGCAGATGCAGCGGATAGTGCAGCACTCCTGTCAGGAGCTTTGAATGTTTCAATGGGAGCAAGTGCCAAGAGTTTTGACGGCTTGCATTCTTCTATTAATCGTCCTTCTGAATTACTGTTGCGGCAAGGATCTTTTGTTGATGTTCAAAGATGAAGTGGGGCTATGATGGGGATAGACAGATCTCTTGTTTCAGAACTGGTCATCATAGCCATGAACAAGCTGATGAAAATGCCTCAACTTTAAGAGCCTCTCTGGTTCAGAAGTCTTGGAGATGGCTGTGAAACTCTCAACTACGAAGAATATCTTTGTCAATTTCCAGTGGACATTAGACCAAAACCCATGACACATAAATTGAGGCAACTAAACAATCTCGTCCTAGGCTCATAAACAGCCTGGATCTAGTGGAGGAACTCATGGATGTTGTATGTAAACATAGTTCACATGCTCTTTTCTGTACTAATACTAAATAAGATACTCAATTTTTTTGTACTAATATAGAACTATTGGAATTGTGATACAACTCAGAAGCAATGGAAATAAATGTTTCCATGCATTCTCTCCAAAGTAGCCACACTGGAAGTCATATCTAGCGGTATAGGCCTAAGGCGTGGGGCATTGCAACTGGTAAACTTTTTGGCACTCATTGTGGATTTCAAAACCTGTGCTTTTGATTTGAGAGTCATGGGTGCATTGCATTGCTAATGTTTAATTATTTGATTGCGTTTAGAGATTTAAACGAAGATGTGAGTTCTATCATCACAAGTTCCTACCAGGTCTCCTATTCTTGGAAAACAAAAAACCGCTCTACTAGTACTTGATTATGTGGTGGAAGATATTCAAAATGTGAAGCACATCATTCATGAGATTTGGGGTGAGGCAGAGAATTACAAGGCACATGAAAAAAATGGTTGGTCAACTGGAATAGCCAAATCCATTAAAGAATCTCTCACTTCTGTTGTAGCCTAAGAGGCTCACACTTCATACTTTTGTAATAAAAAAAAAGATTTATCGAAAGCATGAATAGATCTTATGTATGTATATGGAAGCTTTATCCACATGTACGTTCATTTGTAATTATAAATGTCTATAATTTGTCCAATATTTAGAACAATATGAACTACTACACTTTGACAAGAAAGGTATAATGTGTCATATCATTTATTAATTACTACATGCTTTATCAAATTACTTTAATAGTCTCAACACCATTTCACTTAAAAGTTTTCTCAGATGGTTCTCTACCACTTAGGTTAGGGCAATTCTTGTACAAGACTGTTGTATAGGGTTTATTTGTTAAAAACAAACCCCCAACATATCATAAAACACAAACACCCAAGATTCTTAAAAGGATATTTGATATGTTATTTGTATGGTTATTTGCTTTTAAGCCAAATATAATCAAAATTATGTATTTAAGGGGGAATTTTTTGGCTTGTAAGGAGGAGGAATTTCAATGCTCTTGGAGAAATATTTTGAGTGTGAGAATTATGGAGAAGAAAATTTAGAAGGTGTTATTATACACCAAAAATTGTAAAAGTAAGAGAGACTGTGCAGGTTTGGAGCTTTGATATTGTAATAAGACATTTTGATTGGTTGGCGATATTAATAAAGTAGTTCACAAATTGAGAAACGGACCCGGAGGCGTAGTCCTCAAGGATGAACTTCATTATCAAATTGTTTGCATTTCTCTCATTTCTCTCAGTGTTATCTCATTTCCTTTAATTTCTAATGTTCTCTCTCTAAATGTAATTAAATTCAACGTGTTTAAAGCATCTCCCAATTAGTATTCTCAATGGTTAAATACATAACCATGCATTACCATTGTGATCAGGGAATTAAATCTGTAATAGGTTTAAGTTGGTAAAATTTAATGCCATGGTTTACAGATCAATAAGTAATAATGGTTAGAGTAATTGTTTGACGACACAAATATGCAAATTTGATGATGAAACGAAAAGAAAGGAAAATGAAGTAAGAGTTCAAGCACAAATGGTTGAAGAAATAGAACAAAATAAAACATTGAAAGTAGAAATGGAGAGTCAATAAAATAAATATAAGAAGTAAAATTGGTATAAAAATTGATAGTCAATCAAATGGGGGAAAGACATACACAAAATCAGATAAAGGAAAGACAAACATTCAAGACAGAACCAAAATCAACTAAAATAGAAGCAAAAAATCAAATAGAAGAAGTATAAGTTGTGAATCCAATATCATAATTATTAGGGAATCAAACAAAGGAAATTCAAGCACTAAGATCCAATGTAGAGAAGCTAGAAAATAAGCCTAAAGATGAAAAAGAGAAAATTGATAAAAACTCCTAAGATGATACCAGGAATAAGACTTTGCAAAATAGAGAAGGAACAATGGAAAAAGTGCATCTAAGAATAGATCTATGATGAAAGAAGTTAAGAGTAGACCTAATCATTTTCATAACAAAAAATAACTTAGGAACTGTTTCCTCTGTACAAAACATGTACTTTTCAAATTTTGTTGGTAAATACTTTTCTTGCAATAAGTATGGTCGTAGATATAGTGATTTTAGAAGTCAGATTATCAGTCAATCAGTTTATATAAAATGTTATTTTTACAATAAGTGTGGACATATGACATGTGAATTTAGGAGTAAGATTAAAAGGAATGGTTGTATAGATGAACAATTTGTAAAATATGTTAAAGCTTTCACTAATACATTTGCCCCAAATTTCCAATGACCATTTCTGGTGACAATGGTATTTCTTTTACTCCGTCAGATTTTACAAAGGGAAATTTGATTTTTTTAAACATTTCCTAAGGTCACCGTAATTCCAATGACAACGAGCATAACTTATATAAAAAGGGGTAATGTGTTCTCATTTTCCCGTGCAAGATCAAGAGCACAATTGCCATTCCCGTCCAAAAAATGGAACCCGCAAAACATTAAATTCCATAGCCTAGAAAGCTAAGCTATGATTTGCACTTTTCAATCTCTATTTGTCCACCAATGTTGAATGCGCAGGGTTTGTTGTGTTCTATGATATTTGAAGGATTTTGTATTGGGGGAGACCTCAATCACTGGAAGGATCATCGTGGCATGTTTTGTAGTAGAGAGGAACAATTAGAATAGATTAAGATTTCCATCTTAAGAAACTCTTCACATATCAAGAGATAAGTACTTTGAATTCCTTAGTCATTATATATTAGTTTCTTAGTTCTGAGTGAATAAATACCATAGCAAGTTGGCTTTATTGAGTTAAGGATGCAATTTAGAGTTCACAATGTTTATAATATGGTTTGTACATAATGTCTAGACTAAACTTGAATCTTTGTGGCTCTGTGGTTGCCTATGCATGATTTTATCTCTATTCTTCATGAAGCTACTACCTATTTTTCAAGTTCTTTAAAAATTTTAGTGTTTTATCATGTGATGGACTATATATGCATCATTATTTGATGTTGCCTATGCATTTTTGTGACTGTCATTGACCCATTTTAATCATTTAAAAGACTCACAACTAAGCGACTATATTTTAGACTGTCATGATTATCATGATGTATGCCTTTTAAAAACAAATCCTAGTTTATTGACCTAGTCTAACCAAATGAAGCCTACCCATCCATTATTCCTCAAGATTGAGCTTAAATCTTTGTGGCCTTGTGGTTTTCCATGCATTATTTTATCTGTGGTCTTCATGAAGCTTCATGTGATTTTAAAGTTTGTTTAACTTTTGAGTCTTCATCATACCACAAACTATCTATGAATGATCATTTTAATGCTGCCTAAATGGTTCTTGTCATTGTCATTGGTAATTTTAATCACTTAACAGACTCCCCTAGGTGACCGTGTTTTTATCTGCCATGATTACCACAAGGCTTTTTTGAATCATACTTTCCATTCATTGATTGCATTCCTTTTCATTTCTTTTCTTCTATCTCATGAGAGAATTAAAGAAATAATTTTATGCACAATAATATAAGCACACAAACAACTAGGACCAACATGTTTGTATTTTCAATATACATCCACTATAAAATACCAAACTATGGTCTTCAGTGAGGTACATAGTTTCAACTAGATATGACCTTCAAAGAGAGTTGAGAAGCTCCATGTTGTTGGATAACTGCAGATAATAATAGAAAAATGTTCATGCTTCATCAAGGTCTAAAAAATCAACAATATGGAACATACCTATCAAGATATGAAGATAGTGAAAAATCTACCATGTGGATGAAGCAAAAACTATCTTTAAGATCCCAATATTCATATATTGCATCATATTTTCTAGGTTTAACCTAAAATGTGTCATGAATCCTCTCTTTACTTCTTAAATTGTGACATATTTAGAGCAGCAAGGTGTTGGTAGTGCACTAAAAATGGGGGCCTCTGGACCTCATCAATACCAAACATAGAGAGCTATTTTGTGCTTGTACATTAGGTTCTGTAATTCTTCAAGAAAAGAAACTCAATGCGAAGTTAGTTTTGAGGGTTCAATAAATTTGGATTTTTCAGCTTTTGGGCTCAATAAAATGTGCAAATGGAGCATGGAAGTGATACATTTCCAAAATATAATGCATGGAGGGCTCATAACCTGCTTCAACTAGTGAAGAATGAAAAGAGGTGCAAAATCGAATGTTTAAGGACAAAATGTGGAGGGGAATATTTATAATGAAATTTTTATAGTTATTGTGAGATGAATGACATTAAAGGGAAACTCACCATGGCTTACAAACCTTATCAAAATGGAGTGGCTAGAAGGAAGAACCACATAGCAGTGGAAATGACAAGTTGCATGTTACAAATCAAGGAGTTGTATACATTCTCCATACAAGTCCTACAAATGCACTTGACAATAGTGTTGGGATTAATGGGAAGTATGTACTGAGAGGGGAGGTGTTAATCAGTACCTCTAAAACTTTTTGTATCCTTTAATCAATTAACCTTTGTAATCAATTGCATGTCCATTAAATCTAATCTAGACTATCTTGGTGTGAGTTATATCAATTCATAACATTAATAAATATGTGAATCATTGATAGAAGCATTCATGAACATAATTGAGACATAACACAAGATATGATATCACAGAAAAATCCTGTTAGGAAGTAAAAACTGTGGTGGGGATGACACCCACAAAATTTCACTATCTGTAGATTGGAAAGGAGCCGGTAAAGGCTTACAATTGATCACTTTTGATGATCTACCCTGTTAGGAGTATTAAAGTGGAGACCTATTAAGATCTACTTTGTTAAGAGATTTTAGCAACACTAATGAAGTGTGCACTTGGTTAAGAGATTTACAATAGGATTGTTAAGTCCACCTTCCTTGAAAGGATTTTTTACACTTTGCTCCACTTGATAGAATGATAGAAAATTAGAAATTGACTTGGTAAATGCAATATCCTATTGCTGATACAGATCCTATGTAGTTCACATAAAAATATTATCACCTTAATTGTGATTGAATAATACCTCTCATTATCGGTTTCCTCTGTTCTTGGTCCTGATAACCAAATTCTTCTTTTTGTGTTCTGGTTCTTGAAACTCTCAATTCAATCCATAGATGTGTGTGTTCTATTTTCCTCTCTCTTTTTCCTTCTCACACACACATTCTAATGAATGATTACATCATCTATTTATAGATGGATTGACTTCATCGAGTTGTGATAAAAACAATGTTAACTCTAAGATTAGGTTTACAACATACACCTAGATCTCCTAGTCTATGTGTTTTAAATTAGTTAGACTGATTAAAATAGTTACATTAATGTTTCTTGTCCCTAAGGAAATATATTTAAAACAATTAAATGTCCTATAAATAGAATACACTTTCTTTATCTGACATGGAAGTCATATCCACTTTTTGTGGGCTGCAACTGACTTTCGGTTCTGTCTGTCGGTCATGCTTGACTATCCTTTATTTTTTCTGTCGGTTGCACTGTATCTATCTTATCGGTCTGCACTATAACTTGCATTTCAGGTTCCTCTGTCAGGTTCCACTTTATCTCTCTACTTTGTGATTTTTAGTTTGCACACTAACTTGTGTCATCGGTTCTCTCTGTACTTAGTCATTTTTAGTGATCTCCTTATCTGATCTTTGGTTTTCTCTTTCCTGTCTTTTGGTGTAGGCTTACAAAAAGTTTTGTTTGTATACTAATGACAAATTAATGTCATCAATCTCCCCCTTTGACATTAGTATCAAAAACTGATATGTGCAAAATACTAACAAAATGTTAAGTATATACAACATTTATAATCCTTAGTCATTTAATGACTCCCCCTATGTATATGTTGGTATATCTGTACATCTGATATATTTTCCTCCTACATATCATTTTTCATTTATGAATATACATATACATATCTACCTTTTTCCCATCTGAATGAATGTACATAACATTTTCCTTTTTATTTTGTACTTATATCATTTCCCCCTTTATTTGATATTAAGGGCAAAGGTCATTTACCTGAGAGCATATAAAAAATGTGGGAATGAGAAGATTTCATGTCTTCCATCATTTTCTCCCATCGCTCTTTTCGGTTCTCTAGGGCCATATGCTCAAGTGTTATCTTTGAATGCATATTATAGATGTTGTCTGCTAAAGACATCTCAGGAGTTCCTATCAGTTGCCTTGCAGAGGTAATATGTTGTTGTAGTAGTGTAAGATTTGGTAGAAGTTGAGCTTGTAGCTCGGTTACTTCTTCTCTAAAATTTTTTTCTGCCTCCCATAGTTCCCACCTTAACCTTTTTACTTCAATTATCTTCTCATAATGTAGTTTGACTACATTGTCTCCATTTGTGGTTAAACAACTAGCATTGTTTGCTAGATCTGCATCTAGCTTTGCTATATTTTCACTATTCTCCTTAGTGAAATTTTCTATTGTTCTTAGCTTTTGAATTAAGGTTATAGCTTCAGATATGATGGGGTCTAATTCAAATATGAATTCTGATAGCTTTACCTTATTCTCTGCCACTTCTTGGCTGATTTTTTCTATTAGCTTCTGTTGGTATTTCATTTTGGCTTTCTCCTCAATTTCCTTCTCAGCATCAATGTTCTGAGTTGTGATTGCATCGGTGAGGGTAGCTAGTTGATCAAGTATAGGCTTTCTTTTATCAATATAAACATCAGGTTCAATTTGATGTAGAATGTCCCGTGTTGTCTCTAGTACCATGGAGTCCCTGTGTTATTTCTTCAGCTTCTCTTGTAATGCCTTCCTCTAGCATATCTCTCCATATTCTTGTAATGCATCCATGTCAAGTGTAGAGAGTCACACTTTTGTATTTCAATGATTTCATCTAGTGTAACCTTTAATTGTTCTTCTTTTTTTTCTTCTTCTTCTTCTTCTTCTGTGACTTTGTAGAATGTAGCACCATTGCCAATTTCTCAGCCTTTTTTGTTGTGCTAGATGATGTGACTTGCTGTGCTTCTTTCTGCTTCTTGGCATCAGTTTCAGCTCGTCGGGTGTCTACAGAAGTCTCCACATTCACCTTCACATCATCGGTAGCATCCTTGTCTATTTTCTTAGGAGTACCATCTTTTGGTTTGTCTCCTTCATTTGTATCCTTTGCATCATCTTCCTTGGTGTTTTCATTCTTGTCTTGAGTCTCTACATCTTTGTGCTTATCTCCTTGATTAACCTTGTTAGTGTTGGTTACATCTTGAGTATCTCTGATGTTTTGCTGACCATCGGTGTTGTCTTTGTTGGCTTCTTATCCTGCATCCTTTGGAGTCTCCTCAGGTGATTTTCTTGTTTCTTGCATGATATTGATATCTTGTATCAATATTGGTAGTTTTCCTGGAATGTTCACCTGTGCATTATCAATTATTGTGTCCTATTCATCAGTTGTGTCTTTTGCAACAGTGACATCTTCATCCTTATTGATTTATTCTTCTAGGTCATCGGTAATGTCAATGATATTGGTATCCAGAATGTTGTCATTTCTGGTATCATCCCATGCCTCATCTGCGACATCTGCAGTCTTATTCCTTATTGTATCTGTCACACCCCAAAATTGGCACCTAATAATCCTAATCAATTTTCATGCATTCCTTCAATTTTCTCATCTTTGAAGTCCTATTGTACTAGGCAAATTCTTCTTCTTCTTCTTATTGACTTTAATTGACTGAGTTTCAAATGCAGAAAACCCAAATTTGCATAAATTTGACATTATATTTAATTCCTAAATTCTCAGAGTTTATTGGCTAAAAACCCCTATGATTAATTGATTTAATTCTAAAGTCTTAAGTTCTTTTAATTAAATTAATTCCACCCCCTTTAGCTAATATACATAAAAGGAATTGAAAGGTTATTTAATTATTGGATGAATTATCCTCAAAAAGGAATTCCATAATTCCATGTG
>MU223387.1:410327-425457 GCA_018584345.1 Thuja plicata
TCTTAAGTGCTTTTAATTAAATCAATTCCACCCCCTTTAGCTAATATACATAAAAGGAATTGAAAGGTTATTTAATTATTGGATGAATTATCCTCAAAAAGGAATTCCATAATTCCATGTGAAAGGATTCTCATGTGGAAATAATCCACCCTTTTATTTAAATAATCTTTGCATTTTTGTCTCAAAAGAGAATGAAGAGACAACCGTTTCTTTTCAACAAAATCTTCACCCTCTTTCCATGGTTTTCTATAAATTGGACCTCTTTTTCTTCATTAGAGGGGATGATTTTGGGAGAGCATCAAATCTATAGTCAATTTTGCATTTAATTTATTTCATTCTTTTAAGCTTAAAATTGCATAATTAGGCTAGTTTCAATTGGAATTAAAGATATGTTGATTTCATTTATGATTCATTTACATGTCTAACATATCAATTTGATTCTTTCAAGCTCTCTAGTTAAAGGCAATTTCAATTCTAGTTTAAATGCAAATCCTTTTCTAGTTTAAGAGCACTTCATTCATAGATTAAGAGTATTTTCTTTTCCTAGATTAATTGCATTTTGCTTCCATAGACTAGTTGCAATTCATTTCTAGATCAGTTGCAATTTACTTTCATAGACTAAGAGCAATTTGCTTTCATAGATTAATTGCATCTCATTCATAGAGTAATGACAATTTCTTCTTTTCTCACATTCTAGAAATCCTCCATGTTAGCATTGGTCAGGTTGTTGGCTCTTGTTCTGAGGGTAAAATTGACATTCACAACTAATTAGGAGGCACCAAGTCATTTCAATTGAGTTTGCAGGATAAACAATTCATGTTTGTCTTTGTAAACTAAACAATTGAGTAAAGACTATGCTGAGTTTGTGCATGATTTAGAGGTCACATTCAAGCACACACAGTATCATCCTCTTCTTTATCTAACTCAATGGATGTATCATCTTGAGTTGCCTTATCAACATCTTGTTGTTGAAGGTCTTTGTCGGGGTTGTCTTCCTCAATGGGTCTGTTCATGATCTTGCACCATTTCTTGTGGTTGTCCTGTTCAAGTTCAATCAACTTACCTTCAAGAAATGTATATGCCCTTAGCTTTGGTGAGAATTCCTTCTTGTGTTTCTCCATCATTTCATCTATCTCTACCTTTTTGGATTCGGGTGGCATTAGCAAAACAAGTACTCTCTCAGTGATTTCTTTCTCATTTGTCAAAGAAAATGTCCAACATCACGATAATCTATCCAAGAGTTCCTACGGTACATTTAACTTCCTTCAAATTGCATTGGTACATATTTGAAGTTATACATTTTAGCTATCATGCCTTCCTCAATTTTATTCTGATCTTCTTGACTTTGTTTCTGCCATTTTCTAATGTATGGATCTATAATGGATCCAAAATTTGTAATATAAACACAAATGTCATCAATAGTGTCAGGTTCTTTTACCTTGACATTTTATGCCTTTAAGGCTTCATCTTTCTAAGTTTCTTCTATGTCCTCTCGAGTTCTGATGAATTTTATACCCTTCTTTTTTTTTCCTCTTTTCGGTGCGGGATCTTTCCTCTTGTAAGTCCTGACCTTTCCTTTCTTAAGAGGTGAAGGAGTAGATTCTTTGGATGTTTGGCTTCTAGTCCTTGAAGCAACTGTAGTCCTTGGTTTCTTAGATGATGGAGGAGGTGGCGAATCTGATTGTGTTTCCTCCAAGTCATTCTTTTCTTCATCTTTACCGTCAGACAATTGTTCTTTAGTTTCCTCCTCTTGTTTAATTTCTTCATCTTTCTCATCTTCTTCCTCGGTTATTGACATAATCTTCTTGAGATTCTTGACCATTTTGTCCTTCTTTTTGACTATTTTCTTGACAACTAGGCCTGATTTAATTCTTGACTTGACCTCTTCATATGTGACAAACCTTGGTTGCTTCTTGTCTAGTGGTTCATTGATTAAGGAATCAATTGCCTTTGTTGCAAGATCAATGTTGATCTCATATTCCAATGGTTTCAACCATGCTATTCTTGATACAAAAAGTTTATAGTAAGTATTATCTGGGTCAACCATGAAGCATATCTCATCCTTATATTGCTCAATGAGTTGCTCAGGGATTCTTACCCTCTTTTTCATTTGGTCTTTGAATAGATTGAAGTATTCATCCATGACTGTTTCAAAGTTATCTCCCAGTGCAGCTAAGTACTCACTAATTTGCATGGTGACCGGTTTGGTATTGTCCCCCATTTCACATCTCCTACCGATGTGAACTTTTATTGAAAATAAAATAAAATACACATGATTAGTGAGCCAAAATTGTAAGTGTTTGACTTTCCATTCCTAATTATCTTTAGGTTGTCCTTCAACTGATTTAGGAGTAGCTCGGATAAGTCCAACTATGTGTTAGTAATAACTGAGAGGGGGGGTGAATCAATGGCCTCAAAAATTAATCCTTAAATCAATTGTTTAAACTTATAACCACAAATTATATCTCAAGTTATCTTTTGTCCTACAAGATGAATGCAATGAAATACTTATATCAACTTACTACTTGTCGGATTTCTCTGTCAAACCTTCTTCTGTATGTTTACCAATAAGTAGTCATCTATTTACCAAAATATAGTAAATATGCAGAGTATACCAATCAATCCAAAATTAAATATGTAAGATAAATAACAGTAAATAAATGAATCATACACATAACACATGGATTTTTAAGGTGGAAGCCCTGTTAAGGGAAAAACCACTAGGACTGGTACCCCAAAATTTCACTCTTTTGAAGTGAGCCCTGTTAAGAGCCAACCCTGTTAAAGGTTATAGACACACTATTAGGTGTGACCTTGTTAGAAGATTTAGAAATAGTTTGTCAACTAGTATCTGGCATCTAATTCTACCATCCTTTATCAAACTCTCTTGGCCCTTTAATAGGTATCAGGCATATCCAATGCTACTTTTGTGATCAAATTTTTTGATACTCCTTGGGATGTATCTCAATTGAAAAAGACTTTTAAGTCTTGCTTGGTTAAGATGCTTATATGCTTCAATGGTTAAACTAAAACACTAATGATCTATTCATATATACAACTCAATTGTAGATAAGAGGCTTATATGCTTCAATGGTTAAACTAAAACACTAATGATCTATTCATACATACAACTCAATTGCAGATTTTCAGATCTATTGTAGGTCCATTACTTCACTGATCAATATAATCAAATATATACCTTTGCTCCACACTTGTTTTGATCTGTGATGCTTGTGTCACTATTCGTCAGTGTCTACAGAATCTAGCTCTTCTTTTAGCTTGTTGATCAGGACTGAAATGAAGACTTTCTTCTCCTTCATATTTTCTTCAGCATCTTTCCTCTTCTCTTGTTCACCCCACACACACAATTTATAATGAATTGAGTTTGTCTCTTATAGACATGATTTCCTCATTTCTTGGCTTTCTTGATCTTGCCATGTTCAACAATCTTTGCCAATAGATTTAATGTAAATCTCCAGTCTAATCTCGTAGAGATCTTCTTATCAATTGGACAAAGAAGCTTTAAATCAATTACTTATCTCCAGATTTATCTAGATGATTAAAACAATGATAAGTATTCGTTAACTTAATATTTAGCTTCTTGACAGCTAAGCATTTTTTCATTTTCTGAACTCTCTATTTTGTCGATCAACACTTTGATTTGTCATCGGTGATGATTGACTATTTTGTCACTGTGACTTCAGTTGTCATCAAGATCTCCATCCTTGTCTTCTCCATCGGGCAACACTAAAATTATATCAAAATTAAAATTCTATCCATCGAGTTACTCTATTTTTTTCTCATCGGGCAATACTGTAACTCTGCTCGTTGGTAATGCTATGCATTTCCTCATCGGGCAACACTGTGACTTTGTTATTTTACTTTGATCATCGTGTGCACTTCGTCAGTATATGTATTCACTTAGTGAATACTTGACTTATATGCATTACTTATAGCATAGCCTTTGATTCATCGGTTCTTTGATGTCTTTGGCAGTATTACAATGAACATACATATTATATCAAGTAAACATCAATAACAATACAATACATTAATTGTTTTAATGCCTTGCATGATCATCAACTTACCATCTTCAAATATTCAATCAGTTACATGTCATCAATCTCTCCCTTTGGCATTGATGGCAACATACTACATTATCATACTATAGTATTGCTAATACAATATGAAATATATAGTTTCATCAAGCTTTTCTAGTGTAACTATTACAAATATTTGGCTATCGGTAAGCTCAAATAGCTTTGATTTGATTCTTGCAGCATTCTTTCTATCTTCAATCCCTTCTCTGGATGGATGTAGAATCTTTCTTTCTCTGATGTGATGTGTTCTCCTTCTATGTCAAACTCTCTCCCTTTGACTGTTCTCCTTTATTTTTATGTTTTTATCTCCCTTTCTATTTGGTCTCCCTTTGATGATAATGGATAAACTTCAGTATGATAATGAGATATTTCTCTCCCTTTGACATTAATGCCACACATCTTATCTTTTCAAATAGGATTTTGACAGTTATGTCAAGTGGATCCTTTCTATCCATAATATATTCCTTGAATCTCCCATTCCATCGATAATACCTTTGTTTCTCAGAGTAGATAAATACTTTATTGTGTATAGATTTATCTTTGAAGTCCATCTCTCTGCTTGCATCAACATGAATGATATTCTAATAATATGCAGGCTGATGTAGCCTTCTAGTCAGCTTACTAACTAGTAGACAAGAGTCTAACCCCTAGTCTCTTTCTCAAGTACTCAAATGCATCCTTGGTCAGTGGCTTGGTGAAGATATCGGCCAATTGTTCCTTTGATTTCACATACTCAAGTATCACCTCCTTTTCCTAAACTTGTTCTCTCAAATAATGATACTTGATGGCAATATGCTTTGTTTTAGCATGCATGAATGTATTCTTGGAAATGTTTATTGCACTTGTATTATCACAATAGATAACTACTGGTTCTAAAATTTTCATATGCATACCTTCCAGTAACTGTTTGATCCATGCAATATTTGGATAGTTTGCAGCAGCAACAACATAATCTTCCTTTGCAGTAGATTGTGAGATGCATCCTTGTTTCTTGTTGATCCATGTGACAAGTCTGTCACCCATGTAGAATGATCCTCCAGTTGTGTTCTTTCGGTCATCAAGATTTCTAGCCCAATTAGCGTCAGTAAAGACCTTAAGTTCAAATTTGCCTTCTCTTCTATACCATAAGCCATATTCCTCAGTATTCTTTAGATATCTTAGAATTCTTTTCATAGTAGTCATATGTGATTCCCTGGGATTAGCAAAAAATCTAGCAACTATTCCTACTGTATGTGCAATATCTCATCTAGTATGCACAACATACATGAGTTTTCCAATCATTGATCTGTAAAAAGTCTAATTTACCTCTGATGACTTGTCCTCCTTTGTCAGTTTGCATCCACTTTCCATTGGTTTTCCAATTGGTTTGGACTCTTCCATCTTGAATATTTTTAGTACTTCTTTGATGTACTTGGATTGTGTAATGAAAATACCTTCATCTTGTTGCATGAACTGTAGACCAAGAAAGAACTTGATCTCTCCAAACATAGACATCTCAAACTCTTTTCTCATCTCATTTGTAAATGACTTGCATAGCATATCATTGCCTCCAAATATGATTTCATAAACAAATATCTCAACAATCAAAATGTTAGCATCAGTATCTTCCTTCAAGTAAAGATTACTATTTTCACTAGTTCTTACAAACCTAGTACTTATAAGATAGCAATGAAGTTTTTAATACCAAGCTTGGGGTGCTTGTTTCAATCCATATAGGGCTTTGTGAAGTCTACATACCATGTCCCTCTTGTCTGGATCAACAACCCCTTCTGGTTGTTCAATGTATACCTCTTCTTCAAGTATTCCATTCAGGAATACAAACTTGACATCCATTTGATATACCCTGAATCCTTTATATTTAACATAAGCAAGTAATATTCTTACTCCTTCTAGCCTAGAAATGGGTGCAAATGTCTCTCCATAGTCAATTCCTTCTTCTTGTGCATATCCCTTGCATACTAGTCTTGCTTTATTTCTTGTGACTTCTCCATTCTCATTCAGATTATTCCTAAATATCCATTTTGTACCGATGAAATTCTAGTCATCTAGTCTTGGTACAAGTGTCCATGTGTTTTTTCTCTCTATCAGTTCAATCTCTTCATTCATAGCACTTATCCATTCATCATTATCTAGTGCAACATTGACAGATTTGGGCTCATAATCACAAATAAGACATCTTGTATTTAGAGACTTACTTCTAGTTCTCATACTAGCCTTTTTATCTCCTATGATATGGTCCTATGGATGGTTCCTTCTAACATATCTTGCAAGTACAGGTACAGTTCTTTGTCTAACAGCTTGATCATCATTTTGTTCTTCATTATGTTCTCCATCAAGTTGTGCATCATCTTGAGCAATATTCTGATCATCAGTATTTGCAGCCTGATGCTCGGGTGCAATGATCTATTGCTCGAGAGCTCTACATTGTTGGTAGGGTAGAGTGTCAGGTTCCTCATTGTAAGTGAACTTATTGTATTCCTCTGGTTCTTTAGTGCTCTCCTTTTCATTCTTCTTTGCAAATTCATCTATCTTTACATTTGCACTTTCAACAATTTTGTTAGAGGCTTTGTTTAGACATTTATAATCCTTTCTCTTGGTAGAATACTCTAGAAATATTCCATCATCATTCTTGGAGTCAAGTTTTCCATTTATATCATCTTTTAAGATATAACATTGACTGCCAAAAATTTTGAAATAACTTACATTGGGTGTGTATCCATACCATAGCTCATAAGGTGTATTTTTGGTGTCTTTCTTCAATTGTACTTTGTTCAATGTGTAAACAGCAGTACTGACAACTTCCCTTTAGAAGATTTGGGTGATGTCTTTCTCTATCATTAGTGTCCTTTCAAAATCAACTATGGATTTGTTCCTTCTTTCAGCAATTCCATTCTGCCGTGGTGTTCTTAGCGCAAAGACCTGTCTTTTGATTCCATGCTCATTACAAAAGTTAGTGAATTCATTTGAAATAAATCCCCCCCTCTATTTGATCTTAAGCATTTTAACTCCTTACCACTTTGCTTCTCAACCATTGCTTTCTACCATTTAAACATCTTAAATGCTTCTGATTTTTCTTTTAGAAATATTACTGTCATCATTCTAGAGTAATCATCAACAAAGATAATAAAATATCTATCTCCATAATAACTCTTTGTCCTCATAGGTCCACATAAATCATCCTAGACTAATTCTAGAATTGCATCATATGTATGGGTTTCTCTTTTAAAACTAGACTTTGTCATTTTACCTTTTTGACAATTCTTACACATGATGTTGTCAGGCTTGGTCATCATCGGTAAGCCTCTAAAATTTCTCTTTTTGCTAATCTTTATCATGTTGTCAAAATTCACATGACACAATATTTTGTGCCACAGCCATATGTCTTCATTTTTAGCAATCAAACAAGTGGAGTCAGTATCATTTAGATAGAATAAGTTACCTTTTGTCTACTCACCGGTACCAATCAGATTTCCTGATTTATTGAAGATCTTTGCCTTCTTATTTTCAAATGCTACTTTATGACCTGAATTATTCAACTGAGAAATTCTCAATAGATTATAATTCAATCCATTTACCCAATAAGCATTTTCACATTTTATCTGGTCATTCAACATTATTGTTCCTCTACCTTCAACTGGACAAGGTGTGTCATTACCCATTCTTACTGAACCACCTTTATAGTATTCAAAAGTCTCAAACTTTTGCTTATCATCGGTCATATGGTGAGTGCGGCCACTATCTATGATCCAAACATCATTTTTTCTAACCTTAGATATGAGAGATATTTCTACATACCTTTCTTCATCATCATTTGAATCATCCTTTATAGCTAGAAACACCATCTTGATGTCTTCATCAGATTCGGTGTCAGTGTCATCATCTTTGCATTTTGCTAGGTAACTGGCCTTCTTTCCTTTGTCCTTATAGTCTCAGGTATCTCTTCTTTCTGATTGTCAGTAGCTTCTATAATCATCTCTGTCAGACTTATTTTCAAATGATGTGTCATTACTTCTATCATCTTTTCTTCTGTTAGTACATCTTGCAGCAAAGTGTCCAATCTCTTTTTAATTAAAACAAACAAGTGGTAATTTAGCTTTGTATTTACCTTTGCCTCTCTGCATTCTTCTGGCCAAAAGTGCTTCAATTTCATCAAGATCATCTTCTTCACTTTCACTATCACTATCTTTTCTCATAGTGTTTTTATGACTTGATTTACTTATTCTCATAGAATTTTTGAATGCAGACTCTGTTTGATAAGACACTATTATCAAAGTTATTCATCTCAAATGAAATCATTCTTCCAATAAAACTGTCTAGAGTAACATTGTTATTTTCTACTGCTCTCATTTCTTGAATGGAAGATACTCTAATAGCATAAGTAGGCAGTAAGGTTCTTAGAATTTTACTTACCACTATCTTCTTCTAGTATACTTCCAACTCCTCAAAAAGAATTGACTACCTCTTTTATTCTTGTGCTGTACTGAGTGATGTTTTCACCTTCTTTCATTTTGAGATCATCAAACTTTCCTCTAAGGCTTTTTTCCTTGGCTCTCAAAATATTCTTGTCACCACCATGTACAAGCATCAATTTGTCCCACTACTGCTTTTTTCATCTTGCAAGATTTGACATCTTCAAATTCAGCATCAGAGAGTGAGGAAGAAAGCTCTATCATCATGCCATTGTGTTCATGCTTCTCTCTCATTTTTTTAACTGTTGGTGCTCTTGTGGGCAACATATATTTAGTTTCTAAGTATTGAGTAACATCATTACCAATACCTGATAAGTGGAGTCTTATTCTTCTCTGCCATGAAGCAAAATTATCATTGTTCAACTTGGGCACATCTCGTCTATTCATATTGTGATCTTTATCTTAGGTCTTGAAACCTTTCTTTCTAAGCACACAAGATTTGATACTAGTTGTTAGTAATAACTGAGAGGGGGGGGGGGATGAATCAGTGGCCTCAAAAATTAATCTTTAAATCAACCCTTTAAACTTATAACCACAAATTATATCTCAAGTTATCTTCTATCCTACAAGATGAATTCCATGAAATACTTATATCAATTTACTACTTCTCAGATTTCTCTATCAAACCTTCTTCTGTATGTTTACCGATAAGCAGTCATCTATTTACCAAAAACAATAAATATGCATAGTATACCAATCAATCTAGAATTAACTATGTAAGATACAGAATAGAAAAGAAATGAATCATACACACATAACACATAGATTTTTAACGTGGAAACCCTGTTAAGGAAAAAACCACTAGGACCGGTATCCCAAATTTTTACTCTTTTGAAGTGAGCCCTGTTAAGAGCCAACCCTCTTAAAGGTTACAAACACACTATTAGGTGTGACCTTCTTAGAGGATTTAGAAATAGTTTTTCAACTAGTATCTAGCATTTAATGTTACCATCCTTGATCAAACTCTCTTAGCCTGTCAATAGGTATCGGGCATATCCAATGCTACTTTTGTGATCAAAATTTTTGATACTCCTTGGGATGTATCTCAATTGAAAAAGATTATTAAGTCCTGCTTAGTTAAGAGGCTTATATGCTTCAATGGTTAAACTGAAACACTAATGATCTGTTCATACATACAACTCAATTGTAGATTTTCAGATCTATTGTAGGTCCATTACTTCACTGATCAATATAATCAAATATATACCTTTGCTTTGCACTTGTTCTACTCTGTGATGCTTGTCTCACTGTTCATTGGTGTCTGTAGAATCTACCTCTTCCTTTAGCTTGTTGATCAAGACTGAAATGAAGACTTTCTTCTCCTTTAGATTTTCTTCAATATCTTTCCTCTTCTCTTGTTCACCCCACACACACAATTCGTAATGAATTGAGTTTGTCTCTTATAGACATGATTTCCTCTTTTCTTGGATTTCTTGATCTTGGCGTGTTCAATAATCTTTGCCAATAGATTTAAAGTAAATTTCCTTTCTGATCTCTTAGAGATCTTCTTTCCAACTAGACAAAGCAACTTTAAATCAATTACTTATCTCTGGCTTTATCTGGATGATTAAAACAATGATAAGTGTCTGTTAACTCTATATTTAGCTTCTTGACAGCTAAGCATTTTGTCATTTTCTAAACTCTTTGTTCTGTTGGTCAACACTTCAGTTTGTCATCAGTGATGACTGACTATTCTGTTAGTGTGACTTCAGTTGTCATTGGTATCTCCGTCTTTGTCTTCTCCTTTAGGAAACACTGAAATTATGTCTGTCAGGTTACTCTTTGTTTTGCTCATCAGGAAACACTGTAACTCTTCTCATCAGTAATGCAGTGCATTTCCTCGTCAGGCAACACTATGACTTTATTCTTTTACTCTGACCGTCGGGTGCACTCTGTCGGTGTATGTAGTCACTTAGTGAATACTTGACTTATATGCATTACTTATAGCATAGCCTTTGATTCATCGGTTATTTGAAGTATTTGACAGTATTACAATGACCATACAGATTATATCAAGTTGACATCAATGAAAATATAATTCATGAACTGATTTAATGCCTTGCATGATCATCAACTTAACATCTTCAAACATTCAATCAGTTACATGTCATCACTATGTACCCTTCTTTGCAATTTTTTAGGCTGTGTCCACTGCACCTGATGCTATGTTGTTCAATATGCTTGCCTCAAAGAATTTTTAACCCAAAACACATGCACCAAACTTAATCTCATCATCGGTTATTGTTGTTACTTTCAATCGAAAACCATCCCATTTGGCTCCTATCATCTTTTTGGTCTCTGCCTTCGGTGGATGCTTCAGAGCCTTTACTTTATCAATTATGGGGTAACTGATGACTGCATGGATGAAATCTCAGGTTATTTCCTTTGGTTCATCCAACCATAGCTTTTTGTTATGCATTCTTCTCAGTACTAACTGAATCCAATTAGTTTTGAAGACCTTTGGAAACATTGGGGCATTGGTGATCCCTTTCACCTCAATGTGTTTGTGCTCTTCCTTAAGTGTTCCGTCATTGTTAAAAAGATTCTTTTAATCTTCTTCTACCTCTGACATTCCAATCTATGCAATCTTGCAGTGTATGAAGGATCAGACGTCTTTAACCAGCAAAACCCTAGCTGGAATGCACAAAAATCCACTAGCATTATCAGGTTGTGAGGAAAGCTTTGGATGGATCTTATAATTAGGTTCCTCATATTTCATGTTCTTGATGAGTTTGAACTCATCTTTATTTGCATTCTTATATTTCACAGTTCATGAAGTCAATGCCATTTTTAGGAAATTAGGGCTTATGCATAATGCGTAAAAATAGAGTTGTCGGTCTCGAAGAACTTACTGTTTATGCTTGAAAATATCTTTGAACTACTTTGGAGTGTTGGAGGTTGAGTTGTGATCGCTCTGTGGCTTGGTTTCTTTCTGCTCAAAAATTTCCTTTTCTCACTCTACTCTAGGTGTCATGACAAATGAGTCATTCTAATGCCCTATTTATAGTCGTTTCCCTAAAATGTGTGTCATAAATGCTCACCAACTTGTCAGTGTATAAAGACTGAGTTCGTTGGTGAAGACTTTACTTCCATCGGTGACACAACATTTCAGAGCAGTCAATGTTCACTTTGCTTTTACTGACCGCTTTTGGTAACAATGACAACTTGTTCATGTGCTTGTTTACAGACAAGGCTTGGTCTATACTAGCATATTTTTCTTTTAACCAATGCTTCTTGGTAAATGCAGTCAGTCTTAACTTTGAGTGTATACCGACGGGTTTCGATATATATACCTAGAAGCATAGTTATCACATATTTCAACAAGTACAACCATGATGCATCTTTCTTATGCTAATTTGGAATTATTTCAACATATTATGCAACTGATGTAAAGTAATAGCTTGGGGTAATGCAGTTCCATACTTACATGTTCTGCTTAGGTGGGGTTGGTGATGTCACCAAATCCATTGGATGGGTTGTCACCATTTGCATTGTTCATTCCAGATTCATCATTGCTTGAAGCTTTTCTCCACATTTTGTCTCTAGCCCTCTGGATATCATCAATGGTGTTTGCATTAGGATATGTGCTTGTCTCTATCATTTTCTCTCTGTGGTCTTTCTTGAGATGACCAACTTTATGACAGTGTAAGCATGCCATTCTTGGGTTAGTCCAACCTCTAGACTTTCTAGACTATAGTCTCATACAGTTTGCAGCAATGTGACCATATCTTCCACATGTTGTACAATTTTTCCAAGTATTTTAGTCCCATACATACTGATTACCGACATTCTTTGGTTGATAGGGAGTTTCTTGACCTTTAGGCTTCCATGATTGTCTTTTCTTTTTCTAGCATTCAAGAGTTGTGTTCCCATTCATTTTGCATGTAGGATAGTATTTGTCCAAGTAGGTTTCCCTTTTTGGTTGTTTTATCTCAGACTTACATTCATATGCTTTATGACCTTTCTTGTTACATTTATAATAGAATCCTATGAATGAAGATGTAGATTTAGGAATACCTTTCATTTTTCCTATGCATACATTTGATGTATGGCCTTTCTTTTCACAGTGATTGCATGTAAGATTTCTTGGCCTTGGATTCTAATAGACAGTCTTTGGATTAGATTTATTTGATGATTCTCCATTTTTTGGTAAAGCCTAGACCGTTGTTTTTATTGACTCTTCATTGTCCCTCAAGAAAATCATCCATTCTTTTATTACTTTCTTCAGCCTTTTTCATAATTTCATTATGTTATTTCTGTATTCTTAATTCATGCTTTAAATTTTCATTCTCATCCCTCAGTTCACTGATAGCTTCTATTCTTTCAATGAGCTCAACATTTATTATGTTTGCCTCTTGACTCAAGAATAATCTGATTTGTTATCTCATGGTGATGCTCTGTAACTCTCTGTATTTCAGTCTTTTTTTCTTGTAGATTTTTTGTGATCTTTCTTCTATCATTAATAGCTAGTGTTCTTTCTTGTTCAACCTGTCTAGCATTGTCCATGACATCAATCATCCTTACCATCTATGTCTCTTAACCAATTTGCAGAGATTTAACTTGTCCAACCAGATGTAGATTGATTTCAGTTAGGCTTGTGATACTTTCTTCTAATGTATTTGATGCTTTGCTTGTATTTGATCCTGAAGACTCAAAGAAATCTGGAATCTCTTCATCATGATAATCTATCTCATTACTGCGAGATGTCATATTCTTTCTTTCATCAAGCGATTGTGTCATGTTGATTATAGCTTTTTTATACTTTTCATAGAACATCAGAATTTCAAGCTTTTTATTCTCAATTTTTTTTATCAAGTTTGTACTTCTCCATTGTATGATCTTTTCTCTTAATCCTCTAAACTTTCCAAGAAGAGACTTGGCTCTGATACCAATTGTTGGGTTTTATGGGAAGTATTTACTAAGAGGGGAGGGGTTAATCAGTACCTCTAAATTTTTTTGTATCCTTTAATCAATTAACCTTTGTAATCAATTGCATGTCCATTCAATATAATCTAAACTCCTGTTAAGAAGTAAAGATTGTGGTGGGGATGGCACCCACAAAAATTCTCTATCTGCAGATTGGAAGGGAGCTGGTAAAGGCTTACAATTGATCACTTTTGATGATCTACCCTATTAGGAGTATTAAAGTGGAGACCTATTAAGATATACTCTGTTAAGAGCTTTTAGCAACACTAATGAAGTGTGCACTTGGTTAAGAGATTTACAATAGGACTGTTAAGTCCACCCTCCTTGAAAGGATTTTTTACACTTTGCTCCACTTGTTAGAGTGATAGAAAAATAAAAATTGACATTGTAAATGCAATATCCTATTTCTGATATAGATCCTATGTAGTTCACTTAAACATATTATCACCTTAACTCTAATTGAATAATACCTCTGATTATCGGTTTCCTTTGTTCTTGGTTTTGCTAACCAAATTCTTATTTTTCTGTTCTGGTTCTTAAAACTCTCAATTAAATCCATACATGTGCTCATTATGTTCTCTTCTCTTTTTCCTTCTCACACACACATTCTAATGAATGATTACATCATCTATTTATAGATGGATTGACTTCATTGAGTTTTGATAAAAACAATGTTAACTCTAAGATCAGGTTTACAACTTACACCTAGATCTCGTAGTCTACGTGTTTTAAAACAATTAGATTGATTAAAACACTTACATTAATGTTTCTTGTCGCTAAAGAAATGGATTTAAAACAATTAAATATCCTATAAATAGAATACACTTTCTTTATCTGATGTGAAAATCAGATCCACTTTTTGCGGGCTGAAACTGCCTTTCGATTCTGTTTGTCAGTCATGCTTGACTGTCCTTCAGTTTTTACTCATGGTTGCACTGTGTGATGAAAATGTGTCACACTTCTATGAATCATTCCATCCAAAGTTTCTCAAGAATAAGGCCTCAAATACAAATCCATAGCTCTCTAGTCATGGAGTGCAAAGGTAAGTGATGAAGGCCCTCAGATTGACCTAGTTGTGCCTATGCAAGTGCACCATGAAATGAGAGATTCAATGCATGAAAATGAGATCTACTCTATATGATTGCAATGCATCAAATAAAATTAATCTAAATGATAACAATGCATGATTAATCTATGAAGGGAAATATACAAATTTAATCTATGAAAATAAACATGAATCTAATCTACATGAATAGTCATGGATGCAAGAAGAAGAAGACAAGAGAGAAGTTGCAATATCCAAGCTCAAGTGCTCAAATCCTCCTCCAAAATTGCTCTCCAAACCTGCAGCATAACAATACTTAAAAATTATATATCCTGAATGAGAAGGAGAGGTTTCCTTATAAAGAAAAGTGAACGATTGAGATTAAGAGGCAAAAAGAATTGATCAATGGTTGAGATTAAGAGGCAAAAATCCACCACTTAGGAAGATGTGAAGAAAAAGGGAATTTTATTTAATTTTTATTTAATTTATTGCATTTTTCAACAAATAAAGTGCTTTAAGTGGGGATTTTTATTTATTTAATTAAAAGAGGGGTTTTCTTTATAATTAAATAAATTAGAAGAATTTTATTT
>MU223387.1:444097-483589 GCA_018584345.1 Thuja plicata
GAATGAAAAATTGAAGCATGAAATCAAAGTCCAAAATCAACACAATGAATTGATCAAAAAGGCTGAAGATAGCAACAAAAGGATGGATGATTTTCTTGATGGACAGAGAAGAGTCAACAACTACACATGATTAGGGTACAATGAGAATGGTGAATCTTCTAATCAACTTTATCAGAGGAATGCTTTCACAACCCCAAGATCCAAGAAGATGTCATGCAATCACTGTGGAAAACTAGGCCACACCTCAAACACTTGCATAAGCAAAATGAAAGGTATTTCTCAACAACAATCTACTTTTAATGGTAATTGTTATAAATGTCAAAAGAAAGGACACAAGGCACATGAGTATAGATACAAAGTGACAAATCCAAAGAGAAAAACCTATATGGACAAGTATTGTCCTACATGCAAGATGATTGGGCATACACATAAGGAATGTTGGAAAAAGAACAACAAGGCATGGACACAAAAGGAAACTGATAAAAGCTACAAACCAACAAGAGTAAGTAACTCATATGTTTGGGACTATAAAACATGGGTAAACTGCAGAGCATGTGGAAGGTATGGTCATATTGCTGCCAACTGTATGAGAAAGTGGACCAGAAGGTCAAGAGGTTGGACCAATCTAGGTATGGCATATTTACATTGTCATAAGGTTGGACATGTGATAAAAGATTGCAAAGACCGACTGACAGACACAAGTACACATCCTAATGGAAATACCATTGATGACATCAAAAGAATGAGAAATAAGATGTGGGTAAAAGCCACAAACACTGAAGGTGCTGGAACAAGCAATGAAAATGGTGACACCTCATCTAATGGATCTGGTGAGATCACTACATCCAACTAGATTGCACAAGTAAGTATGGAACTGCATCATGACAAGTTACATTATACATCGATTCCATCACACATAGTTCATATTGTAATATTAGCATGAATAAAGATGCAATATATTGTTATTTGCTAAGACTATTGAAAAGCAACCATCGGTTATTGGACACAATTTGCATCAGTGAACACACACATAAATGTTAGCACTACCTACTAGAATGTATCGGTCATTACACAAGCTAATTGTAAACCGACAGATATCAGTGAACGTTGAATCAACAAAAGTTGTCTTCGCAACCTCACCGACAATCATCGGTGAAGTCTCCAAAATAGCTAGCAACCCCAATGCTTTGCACAGACACCGAAGATGTTATGAATGTCTCTACCAACAAAATTATTCTTCATAAACCAATGAGTTGGTAAGCATTAATGACAACTTAGGGTGCAAAAATATTATAAAAGCCCGATGGGTAAACTCATTCTCGCACCTGCAATTTTTGAGCAGAGCAGAGCAAACCAGAGAAATTTAAGAGAAATTTGGAAACTGACCCAGTAGAAATCATTGTGACATGAAGCATTCACATTCACAGGCAATTATAGATAATTCGTAAGTAATAACACTCACTGACCGCACTATTTTATTTGCGAAAAGCCCTAAATTTCTGCAAACAAGATGGCATCAACTTCTAGAGTTGAGAAAATTAAGGATGATAAGAAGAAATCATTCAAGGTTGTCAGCAAAGGTTTGTGTGCTAAACCTAAATACAAGTTACACCCTGAAATAGCTTCACAACCTAACTATTTTAGAGCATTCTCTAGAATCCCACATAGGGTTTTACTGGTAGAGGACGTAAGGTCCTATATTCACTGTAAGATCTCAAAAATAGGAGATCTAGACCAATATAATGCCTATAGGGCACTATGTGATGATGCTGGAAAGCTCAAAAATGAGCACAAACACTTGGAAGTAAAGGGACTCACAAATGCACTGCATTTTCCCAAGGTCTTCAAAATAGAATGGATAAATTTTGTTCTTAGCAAAGTTCACAACAAGACTCTATGGCTAAATAAGCCAAAGGAAATAACAAAGGATGTTATTCATGCCATCATAGGTTATCCTACAACTGATAAACCACAGGCTCACAAGAACCCATCTCTAGCAGAAGTGGAAAAGCTGACTGGTGCTAAATCAGATAAAAGAGCACTAAAGGTCAACACCATTACCGATGTAGAGCTAAGGTTTGGAGCATGTGTTGTTGGATATAAGATCTTACAAGCAAGCCGAATGAATAGAATATCTAGTACTTCTATGAGCACAACATACAAGATTATCAAACAGGGGAAGACCATGGATCTTGTAGAGATCCTGTTACATCAATTGGAGGAGAACATGTGTACAATAAGGTCTTCAAGGACAAACACTTATAAGTTTGGTTCCCTCATAATGTGCATATTATTTTATTTAGAAGAATACTTTCCTTCCATAGGAAAAGTTGTATGGGACACAAGCAGACCCATAACCATTCAGATAGGTGAATTCATAGAATCACTAGGAACAAATTTTGATAATTTTACGCATGAGTATTTAAAAACCATTAAGGAAATACTGCAAGCAAGAACTAGAATTCCTGAAAGTCTGATAGAGGAACACTGAGAAGACATATGTTTCATGGTAGGTACTAATTTCACATACATCCAAGCAGTAGTACCAAGGAAATCATGGCTTTCAAAATTAGAATATGAAATCAAAATAGGATTAGCCAATGAGTGCATTAAGGAACTATTAAATGAACCAGTAGACAACAAGCAACTAAGATTTGGTACCTATGAAGAGGCCAAAAAGAATATTAAAATAAATCTTGTTGTCAAGAAGGCTATAAAATAGTCAAAAAGAATGGTGAAGAACTTGAAAAATAACTTGAACACATCTTCTGAAGGAGAAGAAGAAAGAGAAGGTGAAGAGGAACAAGAGGGTAAGGAGGAACTCATCGAGGACCAACTTCCCATCAGTGATACAGAAGAGAAAAATGAATCAAAGGAAGAGAAATCTGATTCACCACCTCCTCCTCCACCTAAGAAGTCAAGAACAAGGAATAAAACAACATAGGATGCAACTCCTTCTCAAATGGTAAAGGAAAGGTGTATAAAAGGAAACCTAACACACCAAAGACAAAACAACCAATTAAGGCACCTTCCAAAAGGAGGAAATTTGTTCAAACATATGAGGATTTAGAGGATTCAGCTATGGATGAACCTGATGCTACAAAATAAGAAAAGGAAAAAGAAAAGGTTACATCACCCACTGAAGACATTGATGAAATATGTAGGTATATTTCTGAGGCTGCATCTCTTGGACATCCTAAGATTAGGAAATGGTTAAGATGGGATTCTGTAAAATAGAATAAGATTGAAGATGCACTTATTGCTAAGATGTGTAGACACTATTATATCCCACTATAATTCACTACATGTGATGTACCATAGGAACTATTAATTAGAATATCTTGTAGATTCACTTTTGTACTTCATGAGGAGAAAAGGATAAGAGAACAAGTGTTGGTTTCTCTTATGCCTCCTAAATCAAAAAGAGAAGAAATCAATGAAATCATGGAGAAACATGCAAAAAGTTTCTCACCCAAGATGAGAGCTTATAAATTTCTTGAAGAAAAGCTTATAGAGCTATAACAAGAAACCCATGATACATGAAGCAAGATACTCAATCTTGATGAGAAGAGAAATTACAAGAAGGAAACCGCCAATCAGAGAGATAACTCAATAGCTAAGTTAGACAATGAAGAAGTACAAATAACTAGCCAGAAACATATTGATATTATAGATGAAGAATGGCCAAAAGATGGTGAAGATGATCAAGTATCAGCAAGTCAAATACACATCAGTTTAGACAATGAAGAAGTTACCAAAGAAGAATTGTCAATAAAAGGTAACTTAACTGATGATATAAATGATGAATCTTGGTTAGACAACATTGTCAATGACACCACAGGACAAGACCCTACAGAAGAAGTTCAAAAATATGAAGACATAAATGCTTCAAAGGGCAATACCGACGAACAGGATACAACTATTGACATTGCAACACTCAATACACCTACAAACATGACTATTTTAATATATTCTATTGATATTCAGTCAAGTCAAGACAAATCATCTAAGAAAGATGATAAAATACCCAAGGATATGGATACAGATGAAAACAAAGTTGTATCAAACACTCAAAAGGTAACAGATAAAAAAATGAAGGATGCAATCGACAATTAGCAAGAAGTGCCAAATGATAAAAAAAGAAGAAGCTGATAATAAAACAGAGGATACACTAAGAAAGGGTGAAGAAAAGTATAAAAGTGAAGGAGTCAAGCAGGATGAAGGTATAAAACTTAAAGAAGATACATCTGTTGATACATCTAAGGTAAATGAGGAGACATCTTCACCAAACCTGCCAGTGGACTCAGAACAGGTACAAAAGGATGCCTCATCTTCTCAACCCTCACCTACCAAGTCAACCCAATCTCATGCTTTATAGATGATAGTACATCAATCTGCCACCTAGGCAAAGAAGAAGAAGAAAACTGTAAAGAAAGACACCTTGGCTGTTACACTGGATGAAGTAATAGAAGTCCCAAACTGGGATATTACCACTTTAGACAGTGATAAACTTCAAGATTTTGGAGTGCTATGTCAAAGAAAATCTATTCAAAAGAAAATGATACAAGAACACAGGGAAACAATGGCACTTGACAAAGAAAGAGATATTCTCCAACAACTTGTTCCTAAGCTAAAACTTGAAGCAAATACTATAGTTAAGGAACAAATTGTTGTTCTTAGTGATGCAATCACAGAGAAAAATATAGATGCAGAACAAGCTATGGAAGAACAAGCAGAAAAGAAGTATCAATACAAATTAATTGATAAAATCAGCCAAGAAGTGGCACTGAACAAGGTAAAGATCTCTGAACTAACTGATCAATTAGAGCCAATGATTGCTGAAGAAATTAACTTAGTTCAAAAGATGTGCATGCTTGAAAACATTACAAAATAAAATAGTGACAAGTTAGCAGAGATAGATTCTAATGTCACAGCAAGTGCACAAAGCCTAACCTCAAATGTAGGTAGTATCAAGGCGCATCATGACAAGGTCATTGAGGCTAACATGCTAAGGCAAGAAATATGGGATGTTGAAACACAACTAAGAGGTGAGATTACAGAACTACAGGCACACATTCTTCCTAATCTTACTATTCTACAGTAGCACATTTTTGATGAAAGAAATCTTATTACAACCCCCAAGATGACTGTAGTAGACAACATCTATGATATACATGTACGGATATCACTGGAGCAAATGGGTCTAGAAATGCTAAAGGAGAAATGGGAAAATATGATGGAGGAGATCAAGTCCTCACATTCCAACCTTTTTGGCAAGCTGTAAGTACATTTTCCTTTAGAATCAAAAAAGGAGAAATAGAAAGGAAATGTATATTGTATGTACAGAAGGAACAAATATATCTAAAGATGTTTATGTACAATATATACCAAAAAAGGGGAAAAGAAAAGTACATTAGGATATGTATATATACTTACACTTACTGGAATATACATAGGGGGAGTCATTCAAATGACTAAGGAAGGATTTTACGTAGGTGTACATACTAATACACTCATTATGTTGCACATATCAATGTTTTTGATACTAATGTCAAAGGGGGAGATTGATGACATTAATTTTGCCGTTAGTACACTTAGTGAAAAATATTGACAAAGATCATCGGTACAAGCATTACTGGCAGACTACAAGCATTACCAAAAAATAATGAGCATACCCAACAGAACACAAAGGTCATGAAAAATGCTAAGTATGGAATTGAACGACGAACAGTGACAAGTGTTGCACCGACGAAGTGAACATGACATCACCGACGGGTCAATAACATAACATTGAGATCATCACCAACGACACAGTTTTGAGAACAAAACTGATGGAATAGAAAAGGCATACCCAACGACCAGTTCAAGAAATGAACACCGAAAACAAAGAAAACTGACCGTCAGAACTGACAGTCAGTTAGAGAACCCGCAAATAGTGGATCTGAGTTTTACACGTCAGATAAAGAAATGTAATTCTATTTATAGAGTTTTAATTTGTTTTAAATAATAACTTGAGGGTCAAGAAAGCTTTATGTAAATGTTTTAAAGCATCCTAACAGATCTAAAACATATCTAACTAAAGATCAAGGTCAAGTTGTAAACCTTGGATCTAGAGTTAACTTGCGAAGCGTGAATCAATAATTGAGCCAAAATCTACTATAAATAGATGTTCAAATCAATTGTGAGTAATGAATTCATTGTTGTTGATAGCCATGAAGAGAATCTAAGGAGCAGAAGGAAAAATTATTGCAAAGTTCAGAAACAGATCACATCATTAGTCAAGAACAAACAGAGGCTACCGACAAGAAGAAAAAGGTATTATTCAATCATGGAAGGATGATTACTTATACATAGGAAGCTTTATTGGATCTTTTATCAGCAATTAGAGATTGCATACATCATCAGATCAAAGACTTATGTAGTTTCATTCTAACAAGTGCATCACATCTAAAATCCTTTTGTAGAAGGTGGAATTAACCGTTCTTTACAAATCTCTTAATAGAGTGCACACTTAACAGTGTTTCTCAAGCTTCAAACGAAGTAGATCTTAACAGGTCTCCACTATAATACTCCTAATAGGGTAGGTCATTAGAAGTGACCAATTGTAAGGCTTAATTGGCCCCTTCTTATCTACAGATAGTGAAGTCTTGTGGGTAACAATCCCCACGGCAGTTTTTACTTCCTAACAAGAGTTTTCTGCGATATCATATCTTGTGTTATATGTTATCTATTTTCATGAATGTTTCTTTTATGGTTACATATTAAAGAACTTATGATATGATTGCATATACATAAAGAAAGATGAACAGTTAGATAAGATAATTTACAAACTAATGATTAAGGGTTAATGGGCTAACCAAGAAAAGCTTTAGAGGCACTGATTCACCCCTCCCCTCTCAGTACATCATTCCAATATAATTCCAACATTGGTATACCATAACTAAAGGCTTTATTGGTTAATAAGGAAATAGATTTATTTATAATCAAACTAATAAAAATGCTTGCCACAAAAATGCCCTTTTTATATGGCCTAAATGACCTTACTAACACTTGCAGCCTTAAGACCCTTAAACCCATTAATTAACTATGAGACCTCATTAATACATATATTAGCCCCTTAGGAGTGTTACTTAATATGAGTTTGAAGCTTTTCATTAGTATTCCAGTATTCAAATTGCCATTCGGTAACAGAGTCAAAGACAAACTAGTCGGCATTTATCACCGAGTGCAAAGTTAACTGAGCGCAATGTTAATCGAGTGCATTTATCATCGAGAAACAAACTTACCGAGCAGTGGTATACATCAAGCACTGAGGTACACTGAGAGACAATATTTAGTGAGTAAACCAAGGGTTACATAAAAGTTTTTATTGGAACATCAATCTAGGTAACAACTTTTTGTTGAGCTAGATAACAGTTTACAATGATCAAGGAGAACATTAATTATGCATGCACTCATTAATTGTTTATATCTCCTATGTATAGATGATCATGGTAAATTTTGTATAGCATTGATATTAGGTTTTCTAAGATATTGTAAAACTCTAATTAGGTCAAGAGGTTTGATACATGTAAGGTTAAGATGTCATTTTGTAATGTATGATGATCAAGTTATGATTAAGTAGCCGCCACACTAAGGCCATCAAAAGATCAGACAAGGGTTTTAGAACAAGGATTTTGATTGAAACATTCAATTTTTAGAACAAAGATAAGGCTACCATGAAATATAGAAGCTATTATCAATCACAGCAAGGTGATAAATTTATTGTACTTAAAGGATCTATTATCCATAATATTTGGATTGCATTTGTTCAGATCACAAATTTTGTTACTTTCTAACAATTGTAATAAAATCCAAAATCTCCTAACATAGTAGACATAACCATCTTTGCCTAAATCTCTTAACATAGTACACACATACATTGTTTTAGAAAATCCTCGCATGAGGTAGATCTAATTGATCTTATTGTTACTCCTAACAGGGTAAGGTCACCATAAGTGATCAATATTTGTAAGCTCTAACAGTGAACTTTATTATTGTAGTAGTGAAGCTTTATGGATCTCATCCCCACTGTAGTTTTTACCTTCTAATAGGAGTTTTCTACGATACCAAAATACATGTGTTATGTGTACTTGAGTTTCATGAATATTTAATTATTTTTATTACATGCATTTACATGTTAGCAATAACTTTACATGTGTGGTGAAAGCAATCTACACAGTCGGTTATTTTAGTTTATGGTTACAAAGATTTGTTTGAAAAGTTTTTAAGGGTACTGATTCACCCCTCCCCTCTTAGTATGCACATTTTATTATTCCAAAAATTGGTATCAGAGCTAATTCCCTTATTCAGAAGGTTTAATCACTGAAGTGAAATAATCTTACAATGGAAAGGTATACACTTGATTAAACTATTAAGAATCAGAAGTTCCATTAGTAGATCTACATATAAAAATACAAAGAAGCCAATAAGAAACATAAGGAGATTTTGGTTAAGAGAAAAGACATGGCATCTCATTGTCATGAGACTGATTATTAGGAAGAAGAGATTCATGACCCATTTTATATATCTAGATCTGAATCTGGTATCATATCTAATGCATCTGAAGGAATCATATCAAAGCTATCTGAAAGAAATCAACAACTTACTGAACAAGTGAGAGCATTGTAGATTGGTCAAGATACACAAATGGTTAGGATGGTTGAATTCTTGAATGATGCAAATAAAGTTGAACAAGATAGAAATATTGTTGTTAATGACAAAAGACAAATGACATAAAAGTTACAAGAGAAAAACTCTAAGATAATGAGACTTACTGAACATTACTTTGAGATCACCAATCAGATGCTTGCCATAAGTCATGAGGCCAACCAAGTGAATATTGAAATTTCTAATAAATTGGAAGATATTGATGAATTGAAAGAAGAAAACAAAACAATTGAGAAATCAAGTGAAGATTCTACAACAACATAATGAGGTGATTAAGAGATATGAAGAAAGTACCAAAATGATGAATGAATTTATGAACAATCAAAGGAGACTGAACAAAAATACTGGTTTAGGGTATACCAAGCAAGGATAATCATCAAATCAAGTTGAATAGAGAAATTTCTACAAAAATCCAAAGCCTAACAAACCATCATGCCATCATTGTGGAAAACCAGGCCACACATCAAACATTTGGAAGAGAAAAGGAAAAGGTATTTCTAGAAACTCTACTAAATTCAATGGTAATTGGTATAACTATAATAAGAATAGATATTAAGCACATGAATGCAGATCTAAGTTGAAAAACCCACAAAAGAAACCCTACATGTAAAAATATTGTCACACTTGCAACATGCATGGTAATAAATCACAAGCATGCATGACTAACATGAAGCAAATCTGGAAAACAAAAGGACAAGAAAAGGCATATCAACTGAGAAGACAAGATAATGCATATGCTTGGGATTATAATACTTGGGTTAGTTGCACAACATGTGGAAGGTATGGACATATTGCAGCTAACTATATGAGACAATGGAAAAATAAATCTAGAAATTGGTCAAACTCTGGAATGGCATGCGCACACTATCAGTAGGTCGGTCACTTCAGTAAAGATTGCATAAACTGAGTGATGGATACATGTACTAATGTAAATGGACACATAATCAATGAAATCACGAGGAAAAAAAATCTAATGTGGAGGAGAGAAACAAATGACAATGCTGGGCCAAGCACAACAGTCGGTGTCACCTCATCTGATGGATTAGGTGATTCCACCACCTCCACCTAAGAAATATAAGTAAGGTATGGAACTATATTTTGCAAAGTTATATCTTACATCAGTTCCTTATGTTCATTGTATGAATGCAAAATTAGCAAGAATTAAGACACACTATGGTATAATATTGATATCTTTGAACTAGTTGAGTCGGTTAATCTGTACCGAGTAAGAATTTTAGTCATTGAACATGTGAGAGACAACCAAGGATTTTTGTACTCACTGTGCTGAGGTATATTTAGTGTCAACCGAGTATTTTTTTGTTGACCAATTGGCTGTTGACAAGCATTCATTGCACCGACTAAAAGCATTTTTGTATAAATGGGAAGTAAACTCATTTGTTCACACAGTGATCAACGAGTAGAGAAGAGAGATTGAGAGATAATTCATAGCGAAGCATTTTGAATAACTTCAAAGAGACCCAAAGCATTTTCTACATAGTTGAAGGTTATATCTAGTAAGCACTTGCACGTATAGAGATTTTTTTGATTTATGTTGGAAGCCCTAATTGGAAAAAAATGATATCTTCTTCATGAACCATGAAAAGAAAGATGGATAAAAGAAAGAAAGTAATTCTTATCAAGAATTCAACCTGCACATAACCCAACTACAAGTTTCACCCAAAGGTTGCTACTCAACCTGACGACAAAGGTGCATTCTCCGTGATACTACCTAGGTTTATATCGGTTCATGATGTAAGGGCATACATACACTACAAGATCAATGAAATAGGCAATTTTGAGCTGATATTGACATATCAAGAGCTTAGCTCTAATGGGAAATTGAAGGATGATTAAAAGCATCTAGAAGTCAAAGGGTTAACCAATACCCTACTTTTCCTGAAGGAATTCAAAATAGAATGGATATGGATTGTATTAACTTGAGTACATGATGGAAAGCTATGGCTAGATGAACCGAAGAAAATAAGTAAAGATGTTATACATGCAGTTATTAGGTATCTGACATCAGACAAATCAAGATCCCTAGGGCACCCACCTAGAAAAAAAATCGAGAAGATAATAGGATCCGAGTGGGATGGTAGAGGTTTAAGGATGAAAACCATCATCAATCCTAAATTAGGATTCAGTGCATATGTTATTTCTTACAAAATCTTCCAATCCAGCAGGCCTAACAACATCACATGTGCAGCAGTCGACATTGCACATGAAATTGTGAAAAAGGGTTTGCAACTTGACCTGGTCGAGCTATTACAAAGACAACTAGAAGAAAACATGAAGACAATCAGATCATCAAGATTGAATACATGTAAGTTTGGTTCTCTACCGATTTGTACATTTTTCTATCTACAAAAATTGTATCCTTCTGTTGGTAAAGTAACATGGAAGACCAACTGACTGATCACTTTGCAAATCAGTGAACTCATTAAGAGTCTAGGAGCAAATTTTTAACCGATTATGAATGATTATTTTCTGAATTTCAAAGAGAGAATGGAGAAGAGGACAAGAATACCAATTCAGTGTATAGAGAAGTATAAAGAGGATGTATCTTTTTGTATTTGATACCGACACAACACTCATCAAAGCAGTACAACCGAGGATAGTATGGCTACCTCCTATAGATTATGAGATCAACATAGATTTATCTTCTAGGGTTATAGAGAAACTACTAAATGAACCTGTTGAAAAATCTTCCATGAGATTTGGCACATATGATGAAGCTAAAACAAGAATACAGATTGGATAGATCGGTGGATGACACTAAGGAGTAGCCTACAATCAATGGAGGAGAAGGTCAAGATGAAGAGTTCACTGAATGAAGCTAAAAAAAGAATACATATTGGACAGATCAGTGGATGACACCGAGGAGTAGCCTATAATTGGTGGAGGAGAAGATCAAGATGAAGAGTTCACTGAATCAGATAAATCCACACATGCAAGTCAAAAAGGGGACCTAAGGCCAGGAAGGAAAAAAGTACAAAGGTTGAGAGTTCACCTGGGACACAGACAAGATCAGTGACAAAAAAATCACCACCTTTGAAGAAAGGAGTTGCTAAAATTACCAGACTGTCACCAAAATATACTTATCAGACAATGAAGTCTAAAGCTACCACCGAGCCCCTAGCACCAAAATAGAGAATGAAAAGGAATGTGAAAATTAATGATGATAAGGATGATTCTGATGATAACAGTGATCAATTCAAGGTTGTGCAGAACAAATTACTACATACTATTGATGAAATAGAAAAAGAAATAAGGTCAATCGGAAGGTTAGGACATCCAAAGATACACACTTATGCAAACTTTACCACTGAGAATTAGGATAAATTGGAAGAAGCTATTATAGGTTTGATGATTACTTTTAGAAAAGTTCCTGTAGAATTTGCTACATACATACCACAAGAGCTATATGAAAAAGTATCAACTAGATGGACTTATGCACTAACAACAGAGAAACATATGAGAGAAGCATCACTCACTATACTTAAGGTTGATTACACAATTGAATAGATTGATGAAATAATGCAACAATATGCAAAACAATTTTCAAATAAATCTAGAGAACTCAATATACTTCAAGGGAAATTTAAAGAAGTTGATGAAGAGAGTACTATGATTTGGAAAAATACGTTGAGTCCAACTGAGAAAATAGAGGAAATTGCATCTACAGTCAATACCGAGGTACATCAACCAACTATTGAGATAACTAATGTTGAAGATGCAACTGTTAATAATTTTTTGGACAATATTCCTAAGCTTTTGACTAATCTTGGACATGCAGAGATTACAATAGATGACATAATCAAAGTTGATCCTGATGAAAAAGAAAAGGAAGATGAAGTGATAACTGGAGCTATCGAGACTGAGGCCATAGAAGAAAATGATGAAATTGAGGTTTCTCGAGAAATGGTACTAGGTAATCTTCCTATACTAGTACAAGATATTGATATTGTGAGTGAAGCACAAACAAAGAAACCTGAGTAGGTAACAGATACGCATGAAGACAAGGGTGATGAAACTGGTAAGGAAACCGATCATAGTGGAGCGACTAGGCAAGGTGATGCACCAAAAGAAACCACTAATGTAGAAGAAAAGGGTGAAGGTAATACAGAGATGATAGTAGAAAATTTTGCCACTAACACCAAGTTAATTACCAAGTCCCCTACACAAGTCATCACATCTACCGAGCCACCAAAGCTATATACCGAGCACATAGCTCAATTATCACTAACACTATCTCCTACCTCAAGTGTACAAGGAAAGAAGAAGAAAAAGAAGAAAGGGAGTAAGGATCCAGTCACACTAGATGAAATCATAAACATCCCTAAATGTGATTTGAGGACACTTGATCTAGAAACACTTATAAAATATTGTGAGCTATGCACCCGAAAAGAAGCTCAAGACAAGCTAAGGTTAGAACACAAGAATGCACAGGTTCTAGAAGCAGCTAAGGAGATCTTATAGAAAGTTGTTCCCGATGTGAACATAAATGATCAAATTAGGGTATTTATGCCCCAATTATTGATCAAATTTCACTGCTCACCGAGGCAATAAATGGATCAGATATTGATGCCGATCATAATATAGAAGAAAGAGAAGAAAAGAAGATTCAATACAAGGTTACTAAAAAGGTCAGCCAACCAGTGGTAGTTAATAAGTTAATACTCTCATAATTAATAACAACATTAGAAAATGTTATTACTAAAGCCATTACAATTTTGCAGAAGTTATGCACACTAGATCACTTCACTACCGAGCTTAGTGAAAAGATGAAGAAATTAGATGATGATCTAAAAGATAGTGCAAATAGTCTTACAACCAAGAAACATGCATTTCAAATGCATTACTCCAAGGTTATACAAACACAACAGTTGACACTTGACTTGAAGAAGGAAGAGAACAAGATAAGAGATCAGGTAACCGAGCTACAAGTTATGTTACTACCACATTTATCATTGATGCAGAAACATGTGACAACGACAAAGAATTTGATTGCCACCCTAGAACTATCAGTTACCGAGAGCATATATTATATGACTGCTCAACTTAAATTGGAATACTTGACTCTTGAGCACTTAAAAGAGGAATGGGAGAAACTCACGGAAAATCTCTAGAAGACCCATCCCAACATTTTTGACAAGTTGTAAGTTATTTCTTTTTTCATTAATTTCAAAAAATGGGGAAACATATGTATATATTTATGCATACCGAGAGTATGTACAAAGGGGAGTCACTATGTATAGATTCATTGTGTATACTACATCTACATATACAATTTTTTGATACTAATGCCAAAGGGGGAGAATGTTACTAAATATGAGTTTGAAGGTTGTCATTAGTATTCAAGTATTCAAATTGCCATGTGGTAAGAGAGTCAAAGACAGACTAGTCGGTAATGATCACCGAGTGCAGAGCTAACTAAGTGCAATGTTAACCGAGTGTAGTGATCACCAAGCAACAAACTTATCGAGTAGCAGTATACACTGAGCATCAAGGTACACTGAGAGATGATATTTACCAAGTAAACCAGTGGTTACATAAAATTTTGTACTGGCACATCAATCTAGGTAGCAACCCTTTGCTAATCTAGATTACGATTTACAATGACCAAGGAGAAAATTAATTACACATGCACTCACTAATTATTTATATCTCCTATGTATAGATGATCAAGGTAAATTTTAGACACCGTTGATCTTAGGTTTTCTAAGATATTGTAAAACCCTAATTAGGTCAAGATGTTTTATGTGTAAGTTTAAGATGTCATTTTTTAATGTATGATGATCAAATTATCATCAAGTTGCTGCCACACTAAGGACATCCAAAGATCAGTCAAGGGTTTTAGAACAAGGATTTTGATTGAAGCATTTAGTTTTTAGAATAGAGAAAAGGCTACCAAGAATTATAGAAGGTATTATTAGTCACAACAAGGTGATAAAGTTTGTTGTACTTAAAGGATCTGTTATCCATAAAATTCAGATTGTGTTTGTTTAGATCACAAATTATGTTACTTTGTTACAATTTTAATAGATTCCAAAATCTCCTAATAGAGTATACTTTGTTGGCAAGTGATATTTTTGGTATGATATGAGACACTTAATGGTTCTTATTTATGGAAACACATCTAATAGTATGATCGAGTTAAGTATAGATTTGGTGATACAATTCTGAAATTGACTAAGTATTGAAACAAAAGAACATAGTATAACATCATTCTTTTGGACAACGAAGATCGTGTATGATGTTTTATGACTAGTGAGATTAGAGAAAGATATTATGGGGTATGTATGACCTAAATTTAAGATCAATTTTGTTTTGGTGATGATTATAGAGAGTTAGACTGATTTGAAGACATGCGAAGACTACTAAACAATGTAACAAAGTAGTTGAACAGTTGTGACGATTAAGGGAGCATGAGATGGAATCCAAGCATGCTAAGTTGGATTGGTATTATGAATTACCTATACTTTGGAAATACAAGAGCACCAACATTATATTTACCTTTTGTATAATTATTTATTCTATTTTTTATTGTAATTGAGAGTCGACCAAATGATGTAAGACATATATATATGTGTGTGTGTGTGTGTGTGTGTGTGTGTGTGTGTGTGTGTGTGTGTGGAGAACATTTTGTAAAGTGAAGATGTAATGGATAGATATGTAGAGATGACTGATGGAAGACGTGAGATCAGAGATTGACATATTTTTTTGAGAGCTATAACTGGAACTATCTAAGCATTGGAGATGCTTGCTTTTGTTCATTTCTAAGAACACTTTTATGAAGTATTGATTGTAAGAGTTGTAAGCTCATTGTACTGCTAACAGGGTGTTGTATACCTTTAACAGGGTTGATATTCCTTTAACAAGGAAATGTACTATGTAATATTCAGCTCCTAACAGGGCTAGGTCTCCTAACAGGGACATTATACTTTAGTGCATGCTTGTGGGTACCATCCCCACTGGGGTTTTCCCTTGGCCAGGGTTTCCTCGACAAAAAATAATGGTGTAATGAGTTGTGTGTTATCTACTTATGTTCTTTTCATTTCATCAATCATATAGTTTATGTGGAATTGGTTTAAGTTTAATTTAAAGTGTTTTAAAGTGTTTAAGTTTAATTTAAAGTGTTTTAAAGTTTAATTAATCCTAAAAATTGGTATCAAAGATGTTGGCCCTTGAAAATAAAGTTTAACAACTTAAGTGAGATCAACATGGATTCTATAAGTTTGCAAGAAAACTTTGAAGCAACACTTGAAGACCTTGATAAAGTAAAAGTAGAGAATGGTGACTTAAGATTGAATTTAAGAAGAGATGAGGTATTCATTAAGAAACTGAAAGATCAGCTTGGAATTTCCATAAATCGGAGACAAGATCTTATGGTTCAAATAAAAGAGGATTCAGAAAATGATAATTTAGATCAGACAAAGCAACTTGAACAAGAGAATGATACCTAAAAGCTTGATCATGAAGTAATGGCTAAAGTGACTCAACAAGAAAAGAATGCTAAAGACAAGATTGAAGAAGCTTTGAAGGATGCTAATATTATTATGAGACAAATGTAGAATCAACTTGACCACTACAAGAACAAGCATCTAGAATTGGAGAAATATAATCAGATCACTAAAGGTGAACTTGTTGAGACAAAGAAACATATTGAGAGACTTCACATGAGAAGTACTTGATTGATGAAAAAAGAGATAGACAGAAACCTAAAGGAAATATGACTGGTATTGGCTTCAATGAAGTTGCATGTTCCAAGAATCAAGAAGAGAAACTTGATGCAAAGGATGATTAAGAAAAACCTATTCTTGAAGAACCTAAACAACATATCAAACCTTTCATATTGCAAAGGTAATACCCCTTTTAAACCTTTTTCTCATTATAGTTTTAATTTTCATGCATATGGGCACAAGAAAGAAGAATGCAGGAAACCTGATCAATCTAGAAATAGGAAAGATAACATTAGAGGAGAATCAGCAGTTAAACCCACATGTTACAAATTTAATAACCTTGGGAACATTGCAAAGTATTGTAAGTTGCAAGTAAATTAGAATAGACCTCCTCATATTTCCTACAAATGCAACAATCTAGGGCATATAGAAAAGTTTTGTAGGAACAATGGAGCAGACAACAGAAGAGTACCACCTCCTATGCATACAAAGAAGAATGAGAGAGATACTGGTAAGAGTTTTGCAAATTAAAAAAGTGAATTTGATAATTGTTTCAAGAAATTAGAAGATAAAATTAGTGGTAAGGTGTGGAAAGTCAAAGAGTCAAATGAGATAGTGGTTCAGGGAGAGATAGTAGATGCTACTAAATCTTTGTGTGATGCTAACACTACTACATTGACCTAAATGGTCAACCATGGCCTTAGGGAGAGTAGTGGAAGAAGACACCTAATTATATACAACCCCTGATTATGAGGAGTAAGCTCATGCGAGCTTTGTTATGATATACGTAGACACTGTGGAGCTTATATCTCAGAACGCAACATCAGACGATGCTTATTTTTTGATCATGACATTTTTATTGAATGGATAGTATACGAAGTAAACTTTATTGGGTAATGTGTATTTCTCACTTGGTGATGAATAAAATACATCTGAGATCCTTATTTCTTTACCATTTGAAGAGAAACAACCAAGGAGAGAAGAGATTAGAGTGGATCAAACTACCAAGTAGCCACATTGCATGCTCGATTGAAGCATAAATTCAAAATTCAGACTGTTTAAGGTATTGTAAAGGATAAAATATTTAACAAAATGTAGAGGATAAAATATTTATGATGTATGTATGTATGTGTATGGGATGATGATGGAAATGGTATTGAGGGGAAGATAAGATTCTCTTCCTAGCCTCAAATTTCACAAAGGAAAGATCCACTTTGATCAACCACAAGAAAATGGTTAATGCACAAATGCATCAATCAATTGGAAATAAGAAGAAAGAAGAAAGCCTTTTAATCTTGAATAATAGATGGATACTATATAATATAATTGATTGAAACCTTAATTGAAATGAATTTAAGGAAAGTACTAACCTTAAAATATAGCAGATCTGGAAAAGCGTAGTTTATGATGTCTGTGTTGGGTTTTGGGAAATTCTACAACTAGATCTAGAACAGAAATGTAGAGACTAAAAAAACCCTAAAATATTTTCCTTTTCTGAGTCAAGTACCCCAAAATTTTGACCTCAACCTGCACTTCTCTGACAAAATTTTTTTTCACGGATCCTGAAAGTTGGCCGAAAAGGGTATCTGAATTTTCTCTTACATTCACTATCCTCTACCTCTACTTGCAATAAAAAATTTTTTTTTTTGTTGAGGGGGGAGGGGTTTGCCTTGGTCAAACCTTGGTTTTGGAATTAACCTTAAATTATAATTGAAATTGCATAAATAAACAAAGCAAATAAACCAATTCACCTTTCTTGTATAGAAACCCTTGTGGAGGATTCGGATCCTTGGATCCACAAGTATGTATTCACCAGATGAATGTAGAATGTGGAATAAAGGATGTAGGATGTCTAAAATCAATTGCTTGTAAATCTTCAACACCAATCTTGAATGGATCTTGGAATAGGAAGAGGCTTGCATGGATGTGGATGGAGAAATCTCCAACAAGAGGGCTCTATAGAGATTGAATCCTTCAATGGATACTAATGGATATCCTTAATGAATTGAATGCTTGAATGTGATTTAATGATTGAGAGTAGATGATTTATTCAATGGATTATCCTTCATGCTCATAAGTGATCATATTATTTCATGTGTATGTCTTTTTCAAGTCTTGCCTCTTAGAGAAAATGAGAGGAGAAAGCTTCCTTATACACAAATCTAGAGAACAATCTTCTAGAGAGGCCTACATAGGAGAATTAAATTCCCATTAGACCTATACCCCTAGAAATGGACCTATATTAAATATAATATCAATATTCATTTCCTCAAATACCCAAACAAGTGACCCGGAAGCGGGAATTAAATCTTTTTGAAGCCCAACATCTGGAAACCTTGAAAACTTAAAAATTAGACCCTGGGTCAGGGTCAAGGTCGACTCTGACCTAGGTCAGGGTTGAGGTTGACCTTGACCTAGGTCAGGGTTGAGGTTGAGCTTGAACCAAAAGGTCAACCTTGACCCTGAGGTCAATAAAATTAGATTTGCAGATTAGGATGCCAGAAATAGGCCGCAGAGAAGTGGAAAAGGGGGAAGAACATGGGTAAAATCCATATCCAAGTCAAAGACCCATTCAAGGCCATTGACATGACTCCAAACCAGTTACTTGGATGGCTAAACCAGTCCAAAATGGAAGTGGTTCCATTTTTTGACTATACATTTAGCCCCCACATTAGAAAGAGTATGGACTCGATGCACACTCTTGGTAAAGGAGATCATAAAGAAAATATAATCTTATTGAAATCAAAAGGGACAAATGAATTCTCAATGCCCCAGGGACTTAATTCTTTATCAACCCTAATATTATGATAAGAGAGACATCACCAGTCAAAAAGAAAAAGAGAGAGTGTGATTACCTCGCTCAATGAGAACCAATGTCCCATTGTGAATCACACAAGAAAAAAGTATAATTTGAAAGATGGAGTTGAACCTCCTTGTGAATTTGGCTACTCACTAGTCAACCCATCAAGGTTTTACTCTTAGGAATATTCTATTCCAAAAGAGTAAATTCAAAACGTAGAAAGATCCAATCTTAAGGACACCTTCTATCCTTAAGGGATAAAAACATTGTAAATTGAAACTAGATGGATCAAGAGATCCTATTAGGAAAAAATCCATGCTTTAAGGATTAGTATTTAATCCATAAAGGGAGAAAATTTTTAAGTTTTGAAAATATTTTGAAAGTGTGTGTGTGCAAATAGGTAAGTAGAGTGTATGCCCCCATGTTAAACTCATTAATAACACTTTAACAAGAGCAATGGATTTAACAAAAACATAAACAACTCCACTAATTACATTTCCACTATGAGATGCCCCCAAGGGAAGACAAATCAAGGGAAATACCACATAAACATATAGAGAACATAGAAGGGATCTACCTACCATGGAGTCAATATGATCATAAGATAATATGTATATATGATATTATATTATTGCAAATGAATTTACATCGTTCCCAAAGAAAGTATAACTACAATCACAATGGAGGAAAGAAAATGCAAGAGTTACGAAGAAGAGTATTTTTGGACCACACCATGGAGACCAAAAAGAATCATTGCTACCATGTCGCAAATCCAAGCAGACTACACAAGGAAAAAATTTATGAACAATAGCATAGGTACAACATAACATGAAAACAATATATAGGAGAATAGATATACATATACTAGAATTGTACAATAGGTTTGATTCCTTTATCACCTTGCACCAACAAAGTAACAAGGGTCGTATAAAAGAATCTAACAAAAATTTAGCAAATACGTTATGTGAGAAGTAAAATACAACAAGAAAACACATAAAAGGCTACCATGGAGGACAAGCCAATCAAGCGCATTTCCTACTCTCCCCATCTTGGTTTATATCATTTAGGGAAGGTGGGAAACTCTCAAGAGGGACTATATCCAACATGGTAGGAATAATAGCCAGTTCCAAACAAGGATCCTCTTGAGAATCGTGATGTTCAATACTATGTGTAATTATCAATTGTGTGGAAAGAATATGAGGTGAATAAATATCAAGATCAATAGTCTCATATTCATCATTAGCATCAATAGAATCTAAGATACGAATAAAATCATCATAATAATTCATCTTAACATCATTATTAACATTAACTTCCTCCAACACATCAGGCATAAGCTAGTCAAAAGAAGGTAAAGAATTTTGAAGAATAGAGGCACGGGCCCTAGCATTAGCTTGACGCTTCTTATGATGTTCATTATTAGATTTGTTATGTTTTGTTTTATTTGAAATATGTTGAGAAGGAGGAGGAACAACAACCGGTTCCTTCACAGGTTCTATGGAAAGATTAGTAGGACTCTCAGTAGGCTAAAAAGTGATATTAGGAGCTTGATTAACACTAATAGAACTAATGGATAAAGGAGGCATGGAAGGTGTAGGTAAAATCCCACAGTTAAGATCCATCTGAGGCATGCTTAACTCAAGAATCTTGTGATATTTATTGGCTTGATATGAGAGAAAAAGGTTATTAGGTTGTGAAGAACATGAATTAGGTAATGAAGGCCAAAAGAAGTCAAGGGTAGCACAATACCTAGGCCTAGAAGGTTGGTATAAACTATGAATAATCATTTTCACCTCTTGATCATGAGTGAACTTAATACACTTATGGATAGGAGAAGCAATGACATGCATGACAATCAACCAAGGGAAAACAAGCTTAACCTGAAATTGATCATAAGTAGGGACAAAAATGAAGGTAGTGTCCACAACTTTACAAAAAAGTTCAAAAGGTAAGGTAACAGAACCAAATGATGGATAGAGAAAACCATTACAAGTTTGGATCCACACATCAGATGTATCATAATAATCACGTTGTACGTTCTTCATAAAAAGATTTTCTTTAGTGATGACATTGACTAAGGAAGTAGGATCAATAATAAAAGCATGTATAGGCATCTTATAAATCCTAGCATAAATTTACAGAGGACCATCAGGAACTTTAATGATCTCAGAACCATCAAAGGTGATTGAGAGTTCCTGAGGTCTTTTATCCTTGGGTTGTTTTGAAGGTTTAGATTGAGGTTTTAGTCTAGGTTGAGGTGAAACTTGAAGTTTAGGTTAAGATGGAGGAACTTGAATAGGAGGCTGAGATTGAGGCTGGGGTGGAGAAATAGGTTGAGGAAAAACAACATGGTCCACATAGTTACCAATATGATTGAGATCATCCATCTTTGAATCATAAAAAATATCCAGAAAAGATGGCTGAATAATGTATTAGTATCATGTGTGGGAAAAGGATTTGTATAGATTTGAAGGTTTTGATTATATGGAGAGATATATTTGTTCCCACTATCATAAAAATTGTCAACAAATAAAGCATTAGAATCAATTAAATCTTAAATCTTATGTTTTCAAGATTAACACTTTTCAGTATCATGGCCATTCTGACGATGGTATTGCCAAAATGCTTTGGGATCAAAGGATTTTGATGCCATCATAGTAGGAAGAAGAGGTCATATAGGAGGAAAAGTAATCATATTAGCAGTCAACAATTTGCTCATAATAGAGTGTAAAGATTCAGAAAGAGGAGTAAACGTATGATTTAAACGAAAAGCAGTGGATGCAGAAGTGGCATTGTGGGATGCAACAATAACTTGATCAACAACTACATTTGTTTGTTTATTGATTTTGACATAGTTGTTAGGATTCTTAAACTTGTTGGGATTAGGACCAGCATCACTCTTATCAACTTGAATAGGAGCCATTGGAGTGTGCTCTCAAATTAACTCACTTGTAATTGATAATGATGAAGTGCTACACAAAGTTGTTGAAAAGAGGTAAATTGAGTAAGAAGAACCTTATCTCTAATATCCTTTCAAAAATTTGAAATAAACATATTCTTAATATCAATATTAGGAACAAGATAAGAAATTTGAGCATACAAATGCTTAAATCTACCAATAAATTTAGTCAAATTTTCTTTAGTATTATGTTTACAGTGCATCAAATCAGTTAAGGAAACTTGCAGACCAGTGTTAATTTGGAACTATTGGATAAATTTATTTGCAAGTTTTGGAAAAGAATCAATAGAATAAGGAGGCAAGGAACAATACCATTGCAAGGCCTTGTCATGAAAGGTTCTAGCAAACAACTTGGCTAAAATCCTATGGTCATGAGCATAGTCACTAAAAATGATTTGAAATGTTTTAACATGAGTGATGGGATCTCCCTTACCATTGTAATTATCAAGATGAGGCATATTATCTTGCTAAGGGACAAGAGCATGAATAATGTCTAGGGATGAAGGACTACCCATATCACATGTAGGAATACTAAACCTGGATTGAGTTAAGGATGCAAGTTGTTGTTCTAAAGAGGACACAGTTTGAGCCAAACTAATGATGGTGGAATCATCAGAAGAAATAGGAGGCATAGAAACATTGAGAACACTAGGAAATGTGTAGGAAGCAGTGGGAATCTAAGACACAACTAGTGGAACACTTGGAACCACAGCTGGAAGAGGATTGGAATAAGTAAAAGGAACACTATGGTATGAAGGTTGTGAGGTAGGTAAAGATACCAGTGGAACACTCATAGGAAGATATGTAAGTAGAAGATTTGAAGCTAGATGATTGGAAAATGTAAGAGATGTAGTCACTAAAGGAGGAGTATAAGTAGGATTTCTAGCTAAAGGAATAGAAGAAGGTTCCACACTAGTGACAAGAGGAGTAAATCCTAAATCTTGAGATTCTTGAGCTAAAGGTTTAACATTTAAGTGCACAAGATGAGTAATACCATGCAAGAGATTAACACCTTGATCACTATCATGAAGGAATTTATTAAGAGCCTCCATAGCTTGAATATAATCTTGATTATGGTTTTCTTGAATAAGCCAATTTCCCATTTTATCAAGTTTAGTTGATAGTTTTTGGACTTGTTCAAGAGGAACTCTTAGAGCATCATCGTCATCATGAGATGAGTGAGAATAGTTATGCTCCATAGATGGATTGGAATCATGAGTAATCAAATTGTCATTCAGGATCCTAAGGAAAGGCGAGGAAGACTCAGGATCAAAGGAACCCATAAGTCTGCGACTTCTTCTATTCGGGATATTATAGGTAGGACTATAGGTAGTAAATCTCATACACTAATGCAATGTAAATGAACTAATCAAATAAAATGTAAATGAAAGAACATAAAACAAGGCTAATCTAATATGCATGCAATATCTAACATGAAATGTAAATCTAACACCAAAAAGAAAGAGTTGTCTATCGCGGGTTCACCAAAATGTAAAGGATAAAATATTTATCAAAATGTAGAGGATAAAATATTTATGATGTATGTATGTATGTGTATGGGATGATGATGGAAATGGTATTGAGGAGGAGATAAGATTCTCTTCCTAGCCCCAAATTTCACAAAGGAAAGATCCACTTTGATCAACCATAAGAAAATGGTTAATGCACAAGTGCATCAATCAATCATAAATAAGAAGAAAGAAGAAAGCCTTATAATAAAAAATAATGGATGGATAATATATAATAGAATTGATTGAAACCTTAATTGAAATTAATTGAAGGCAATTACTAACATAAAATATAGCAGATCTGGAAAAGCCTATTTTCTAATGTTTGTGTTGAGTTTCAGGAAATTCTACAACCAGATCTAGAACATAAACGCAGAGACACACAAAACCCAGAAATATTTTATTTTTATGAGCCGGGTCGACCTTGACCTCTTTGCAAGGGTGAAATTGTACCCCAAAATGTCAACCTCAACCTACACTTCTCCAACGAAAATTCTGTTCGTGGATCCTGAAAGTTGGCCGAAAAAGGTATCCAAATCTACTCTTAAATTCACTGTCATGTACCTGTACCTACAAGAAAAATGGTTTTGTTTGTTGGGGGGGAGGGGGTGTTTGCCTTCGTCAAACCCCAATTTTTGAATTAACATTTAAGTATAATTGAAATTGCATAAATAAACAAAGAAAATAAACCAATTCACCTTGCTTGTATAGAAACCCTTGTGGAGGATTCGAATACTTGGATCCACAAGTATGTATGCACAAAATGAATGCAAAATGTGTTAGTAATAATTGAGAGTGGGGGGGGGGGGGTGAATCAGTGGCCTAAAAAATATTTCAATAATTAACCCAAAAACTTAGTACCACAATATTAAGCCTCTAGTTATCTTCAGTCCTATAAGATGAATGCCTTCAAATACAATTATCAAACTACTACTACTCAGAATGCTTTGTTAAACCTTATACTGTATGTTTACCGAATAGCACTCTGCTAATTTACTGAGAGATAGTAAATTATCTAAAGTATACTGATCAATCCAAATTAGCTATGTGTAATCAAAAACACTAAAGTAATGACTCATAAACACATTGACACATGGATTTTTAACGTGGAAACCCTGTTAAGGGAAAAACCACTAGGGACAGGTAACCCAAAATTTTCACTCTTCTAAAGTGAGCTTGGTGAAGAGACAACCCTATTAAAAGTTACAAACACATTGTTAGGTGTAACCTTGTTAGAGGATTTAAAAGTTTAGTCTATCACTTGATATCAAGCATCTCTATGCTACCTTCCTAGATCAAACACTCACTTGGCTTGTCAATAGGTATTTGGAATCTCATGCTATCTTCATGATAAAACTTTTCTATACTCCTTGGGATGTATCTCAATATAGAAAGGATCTTTAAATCCTGCTTGGTCAAGAGACTTTCTTAATCAATGGTTAAATTGAAACAGTATGATCTCTTCACATATACAACTTATACTTGAATATTTTTCAGATCTATTGTAATCTCATAAAACTAATCTGATCAATATATCTCTATTAATACCTTTTCTCCACTTTACTTCTTCTTTGTGATGTTGTGCTCTGTTGCTCGGTGTCCACATAAAACTTTAACTCTTTCCTCAGCTTGATTGATCAAGACTGCATGAAGTTGCTCTTCATCAGTTTCTCTTCAACATCCTCTTTTCATTCATTCACCCACTCAATTTTTAATGAGTTAAATCATCTCTTTTATATACATGATATCACCATTGTTAGGTTCTTAATTTTTTTGATCTTGGCATAATCCAAAATTCTCACCAATTAGATTTAAAGAAAAACTCATGTTTTATCTCGCAGAGATCTTCTTGCCAACTGGACAAAATAGCTTTAAATCCTTTACTTATCTCTGGCTTTATCTTATTGATGAAACCAAAGATAACTACTAGTTAAGTCCATATTTAGCTCTGATAGCTAGATATTTTTTCATTTCGAAACTCATGTTAATTTTGGTGTTTTAACTCTTTGATAGCTTCCGTCAATACTCCAGTTATCCTCGAGCTTCTCCGTCGGTTTACACTATGTTTCTGGCCGTCGGTTATGCTTGTGATTCTTCTTGTCGATAGTGCTCATTGGTGTTCTTGCTCGGCATCACTGTGATTTGATTTTCGGTGATCTATGTCTGTCATGTTCCACTAATCGTCGGTTTTTGAAGTCACATTGTGAATGCTTGTATTTTATGCATTATTAAAAGCATAATATTTCTCTCTCAGATTTTCTAAATTTTGTGACACTTTGATTATAACCAATTACATTATATCAAGTTGACATAAATGAAAATACAATCCATTAACTGATTTAATGTCTTGCATTATCTTTCTGCATTTTGGTGATCAACTTAACATCTTCAAACATTCAATTAGTTACATGTCATTAATCTCTCCCTTTGGAATTGATGGAAACATACTACATTATCATACTATACTATTACTAATACAATATGAAATATAATAGTTTCATCAAGATTTTCTAATGTAACTATTACAAATGTTTGACTTTCGATAAGCTCAAAAGGCTTATATTTATTTCTTGGAGAATGGTTGTCTTCAATAGTCAATCCCTTTACTGGATAGATGTATCATCTGATATCTCTATTCTGATATGTGTTTTGTCTTGACTGTTCCTCCTCTTGATAATTTATTTTTCCTTTGACAACAATATTTCCCTTTGTATGAACTCTCTCTCTTTGTTACTTCTCTCCCTTAGATGGATATTTCTTATGTAATCAATCTCTCTCCCTTAGAATATTGATTAACTCTTCCTTCTGATTCTCAGGAAATTCACTTCATGGATAATGATGTATTATTTTCTTATCAATGTGATAATCTCTCCCTTATGATAATGAGATCATCTCTCCCTTTGACAACAATGCAAAAAAAAAAAATTCTATACCATGTTCCATCCCTTCATATAATATATTCCTTGAATTTCCCTATCCATCAACAATACAATGTCTCTTGTGATCGGTGCATACTTGTACCTTAATATGTATAGATGTATCTGTTCCTATTTATCTCAGTGTTTGCATCAACATGACTGATCTTTAGATTTGGTATAGGTTGATGCAACCTCCTAGTTAGCTTATTGACCGGTAGACAAGGGTTGGACCCCTAGTCTTTGTCTCAGGTACTCAAATGTATCCTTTGGTAATGGCTTGGTGAATATATTATCTAATTATTCCTTTGATTGAACATATTCCAGTGTCACCTCCTTTTCTTTCAGTTTTTCTCTCAGATGGTGATACTTTATAGCAATATGCTTAGTCTTAGCATGCATGACTAGATTCTTAGAAATGTTAATGGCACTAGTGTTATCACAGTAGATAATTACTGGTTCAAGAATACTCATATTCATACCTTCCATCAATTGTTTGATCCATGCAATATTGGAGAAATTTGCAGCAGTAGTCACATATTCTGCTTCTGCAGTAGACTGAGAGTTGCATCCTTTCTTCTTGCTGATCCATGTGACAAGTCTGTCACCCCTGAAGAATGCTCCTCCAGTTGTGCTCTTTTGGTCATCAATGTTTCCAGCCCAATCAACATCTGTATAGACTTGTAGCTCAAATTTTCCTTCTCTTTTGTACCATAAGCCATAGTCCTTGGTGTTCTTCAAATATCTCAGAATTCTCTTGACAGTAGTCATATGTGATTCTTTTGGATTAGCAGAGAATCTTGCAACTATTTTCACTGCATGTGCTATATCTGGTCTGGAATGAACAACATACATTAGTTTTCCAATCATTGATCTATATAAGGTATGATTTACCTTATTTTATTTTTCTTCTTTTGTCAGCTTAGATTCGGTAGCCATAGGTGTTCCAACTGGTTTGGAATCTTCCCTCTTGAATATCTTCAGCACTTCCTTGATGTATTTGGACTAAGTGATATATATTTTTGCATCTTGTTAAAGAATATGTAGACCAAGAAAGAATTTGATTTCCACAAACATAGACATTTCAAATTCCTTGCTCATTTCATTAGCAAAGGATTTGCATAACAAATCATTTCCCCCAAAAATGATATCATCAACAAAACTTTCAGCAATCTGAATATTACCATCAGTATCTTCTTCTAATTACAGGTTGCTACTTTCACTTATTCTAACAAATTTTATGCTAATGAAATATGAGTGAAGTCTTTCACACCAGGCTCTAGGTTTTTTTTTCAATCCATACAAGGCTTTTTGTAGTCTACATACCATGTTTCTCTTGTCTAGATCAACAAACCCTTCTTGTTGTTTAATGTACACCTCTTCTTCTAGTATTCCATTTAGGAATGTAGATTTGACATCCATATGGTATAGCTTGAATCCTTTAAAAGAAGCATAAGAAAGTAAGATTCTAACTCCTTCTAGTCTAGCAACGGGTGCAAAGGTTTCTCCATAATCAATACCTTCTTCTTGTGCATATCCTTTGCATACCAACCTTGCCTTGTTTCTAGTGACTTATCCATTCTCATTCAGCTTGTTTCTGAATATCCATTTCATACCAATGACATTCTTGTCATCTAGTCTCGGTACTAGTGTCCATGTACTAGTCTTCTCAATCTATTCTATTTCTTCATTCCTAGCATTGATCCATTCTTCATTCTCAAGTGCATTGTTAACATATTTAGGCTAAAAATCACAAAGTCAACATCTAGTGTTTAGTGACTTACTTCTTGTTCTTGTTCCATCCTTCTTGTCTCCTATGATTTGATTATGTGGATGATGTCTTCTAACATACTTGGTAAGTTTCAGTTCATCCCTTTGTTTATCATTCTGATCATCTTCTTGACCTTCGTTATGATCTCCATTGTTGGGAACATCATCTTGAATATTCCAATAATCAACCCAAAAAATTAGTACCACAATATTAAGCCTCTATTTATCTTCAGTCCTATAAGATGAATGCCTTCAAATACAATTATCAAATTACTACTGCTCAGAATGCTTTGTTAAACCTTATACTATATGTTTTCCGAATAACATCTTTTAATTTACCAAAAGATAGTAATTTATCTGGAGTATACCGATCAATCCAAATTAGTTGTGTGTAATGCAAAACACTAAATTAATGACTCATAAACACATTGACACATATATTTTTAACATAGAAACCATGTTAAGGGAAAAACTACTGGGGACCGGTAACCCTAAACTACTTGTGATCAGTGCATACTTGTACATTATTGTGTATAGATGTATTTGTTCCTATTTATCTCAGTGTTTGCATCAACACATGACTGATCTTCAGATTTGGTATAGGCTAATGCAACCTCCTAGTTAGCTTACTGACTAATAGAAAAGTGTTGGAACCCTAGTCTTTGTCTCAGGTAATCAAATGTATCCTTCCATAATGGCTTGGTGAATATATCAACTAATTGTTCCTTTGATTGAACATATTCCAGTGTCACCTCCTTTTCTTTCAGTTTTTCTCTTAGATAGTGATACTTTATAGCAATATGCCTAGTCTTAGCATGCATGACTGGATTCTTAGAAATATTAATTGCACTGGTGTTATCACAATAAATAATTTATGGTTCAAGAATCTTCATATTCATACCTTCTAGCAATTGTTTGATCCATGCAATATTGGAGAAATTTGCAGTAGCAGTCACATATTCTTCTTCTGCAGTAGACTGAGAGATGAATCCTTGCTACTTGCTGATCCATGTGACAAGTCTATCACCCATAAAGAATGCTCATCCAGTTGTGCTCTTTTGATCATGAATGTGTCGATCCCAATCAACATCTCTATAGACTTGTAGCTCAAATTTTCCTTCTCTTTTGTACCATAAGCCATAGTCCTCGGTGTTCTTCATATATATCAAAATTCTCTTGATAGTAGTCATATGTGATTCTTTGGGATTAGAAGAGAATCTTGCAACTATTCCCACTGCATGTGCTTTATCTCATCTGTTATGAACAACATACATCAGTTTGCCAATCATTGATCAATATAAGGTATGATTTACCTTATTTTATTTTTCTTCTTTGGTCATCTTACATTCGGTAGCCATAGGTGTTCCAACTGGTTTGGAATCTTCCATCTTAAATATCTTCAACACTTCCTTGATGCATTTGGACTGAGTGATATATATGTATGCATCTTGTTGAAGAATATGTAGACCAAGAAAGAATTTGATCTCCCCAACCATAGACATTTCAAATTCCTTGCTCATTTACCTAGCAAAGGATTTGCATAACAATTCATTTTCCCCAAAAATGATATCATCAAAAAAAATTTCAGCAATCAAAATATTACCATCGGTATCTTCTTTTAAGTACAAATTGCTATTTTCACTTGTTTTAACAAATTTTATTCTAATGAGATATGAGTGAAGTCTTTCATACCAGGTTCTAGGTGCTTGTTTCAATCCATAAAAGGCTTTTTGTGGTCTACATACCATGTTTCTCTTGTCTAGATCAACAAAACCTTCTTGTTGTTCAATGTATACCTCTTCTTCTAGTATTCCATTTAGGAATGCAGATTTCACATCCATCTGGTATAGCTTGAATCCTTTAAATGTAGCATAAGAAAGTAAGATTCTTACTCCTTCTAGTCTAGAAATAGGTACAAAGGTTTCTCCATAATCAATACCTTCTTCTTGTGCATATCCCTTGCATACTAACCTTGTTTTGTTTCTAGTGACTTCTCCATTCTCATTCAGCTTGTTTCTGAATATCCATTTGGTACCAATGACATTCTTGTCATCTGGTCTCGGTACTAGTGTCCATGTAATGTTCTTCTCAATCTGTTCTATTTCTTCATTCATAGCACTAATCCATTCTTCATTCTCAAGTGCATTGTTAACATATTTAGGCTCAAAATCACAAAGTAAACATCTGGTGTTTAGTGACTTACTTCTTGTTCTTGTTCCAGCCTTCTTGTCTCCTATGATTTGATTATGTGGATGATTTCTTCTAACATACTTGGTAAGTTTGAGTTCATCCCTTTGTTCATCATTCTAATCATCTTCTTGACCTTCTTTCTAATCTCCATTGTTCGGAACATCATCTTGAGGATTTTCCTTATTTTTTATAATTGAATCCTAATGCTCAGGTACAATGTTCTATTGCTTGGGAGTGATAAATTGTTGCTCGGGTAGAGTGTCAGGTTCTATATAGACAAACCTATTGTAGTCCTCTAGCTCTTTTATGCTTTCTTTATCATTTTTTTTACAAATTCATCTATTTTTACATTTGCACTTTCAATAATTTTGTTAGATGACTTGTTAAGACATTTATAAGTCTTTCTTCTGGTTACATACCCTAGAAAGATACCTTCATCAGTTTTGGAGTCAATTTTAACATTTCTATCATACTTTAAAATATAACATTGACTACCAAAGATTCTGAAGTAACTTACATTGGGTGTATGACCATACCAAAGTTCATAGGGTGTCTTCTTTGTGTCCTTCAATTGTAATCTATTTAATGTGTAGACAACAATACTGACAGCTTCCCTCCAAAAATTTTGAGAGATGCTTTTCTCAATCATCAATGTTCTTGCACAGTCAACAATTGATATGTTTCTCATTTCAACAATTCAATTTTTTTATGGTGTTCTCAGTGTAGAAACGTGTCTTTTAATTCCATGCTCATTGCAATAGTTAGTGAATTCTTCTGAAGTAAATTCCCCTCCTTTATCTGACCTTAAGCATTTCAATTTATTTTCACTTTGTATTTCTACGATTTATTTATACCATTTGAACATCTTAAATTCTTCTGATTTATCTTTTAATAACATGACTATCATCATTCTAGAATAATAATCAACAAAGAGAATAAAATATCTATCTCCATAGTACCTCTTTGTCCTCATGGGTCCACATAGATCTATATGGACTAATTCTATAATTGCATTAGATGCATGGGTTTTACTCTTGAAACTAGACTTTGTCATCTTACCTTTTTGACAATTCTTGCACATGATATGCTTGGTCTTAGTCATGCTCGGTAAGCCTCTGACATTATTTTCGTTTCTTAACTTTATCATGATGTCAAAGTTCACATGACACAATATTTTGTGCCACAACCATATGTCTTCATGTCTATCCATTAAACAAGTTGTGTTAGTGTCATCAAGATAGAAAAGATTACCTTTTGTCTACTCACTGGTACCAATCAATCTTCCTATTTAATTGTAGATCTTTGCCTTCTTATTTTCAAATGCTACTCCATGACCTGAATTGTTCTGTTATGAAACACAACAAATTATAATTTATTCCTTTTACCCAATAGGAATTTTCACATTTTATCAGGTTATTTAACAGTATGGCTATTTTACCTTCAACTGGACAAGGTGTATCATTTATCATTCTCACTGAACCATCATTATAGTATTCAAAATTCTAAACTTTTGTTTATCACCAGTCATATGGTGAGTGCAACCACTATCTATGATCTAGACATCATATTTATTAAATTTAGATATGAGTGCAGTTTCTACATACCTTTCTTCATCTTCATCTGAATCATCCTTAATGGCTACAAATACCATCTCAATTCTTCTTTTGATTCGGTGTCAGTGTCATCAGCTCTGTTCTCAGCTAGGTAACAATATTTCTTCCCTTTGTCCTTGTAGTCTTGGGTATCTCTTTTTTCATATTGTCGGTTGCTCCGATAATCTCTATTATCACCTCTATAAAACTTCTTCCCATATGATATGTCATTTCCTCTGTCATCTTTTCTTGTCTTTGGATATCTTGTAGCAAAGTGTCCAACCTCTTTACAATTGAAACATACCAGTGGTAATTTACCTTTGTATCTACCTTTTCCTCTCTGCAATCTTCTGGCCATTAGTGCTTCAATCTCATCAAGTCCTTGATCCTCATTATCACTCTCACTATCATTTCTAACAACATGTCTATGACTTGAGTTACTTATCTTTAAAGAATATTTGAATTTAGATTCTATAGATGGTAAGATACTATTATCAAAGTTATTCATCTCAAATGAAATCATTCTACTAATCAGACTATCTAGAGTAACTGTGTTGTTTGCAACTGCTCTCATTTCTTGAATAAAAAAAACTCTAATAGCATATACAGGTGGTAGGGTTCTTAAGATTTTACTTGCCACTGTCTTCTCTTCAAGTACACCTCCAATTCCTCAGATATAATTTTTTACCTCTTTGATTCTACAACTATCTAGAGTGATATTATCTCCTTTCATCCTTACATCATCAAACCTCCCTCTTAGGCTTTCTATCTTTTCTCTTAGTACATTTGCATCTCCTCAGTGTACCATCTTCAACTTATCCCATATTTTATTTGCAAAGGTGTAGGTTTTGACATCTTCAAACTTAGCATCAGAGAGCGATAATGCAAGTTCTATCATCAAGAAATTGTGCTCATGCTTTACTCTTAATTTCGCAAGAGTGTGAGGTCCTGTAGGCAACACATATTTAGTATTGAGGTATTAAGTAACATCATTTCCAATACCTAATAGGTGGAGTCTTATTCTTCTTTGCCATGATGCAAAGTTTTCACACAATCTCTGATACTAATTGTTAGTAGTAACTGAGCGAGGGGGGGGGGGAGGGGTGAATCAGTTGCCTCAAAAATATTTCAATAATCAACCCAAAAACTTAGTACCACAATATTAAGCCTCTATTTATCTTCTGTCCTATAATATGAATGCCTTCAAATACAATTATCAAATTACTACTGCTCGGAATGCTTTGTTAAACCTTATACTCTATGTTTACCAAATAGCAGTTTGTTAATTTACTAAAATATAGTAAATTATCTAGAGTATACTGATCAATCCAAATTAGCTATGTGTAAAGCAAAACACTAAATTAATGACTCATAAACACATTGACACGTAGATTTTTAACATAGAAACCATGTTAAGGGAAAAACTACTTGGGACCGGTAACCCTAAATTTTCACTCTTTTTAAGTGAGATCGGTGAAGAGCCAACCCTGTTAAAGGTTACAAACATAGTGTTAAGTGTGACCTTGTTAGAGGATTTAAAATTTTAGTCTATCACTTGATATCGACCATCTCTATGCTACCTTCCTTGATCAAACCATCACTTGGCCTATCGATAGGTATCTGGCATCTCATGCTATCATCATGATCAAACTTTTTGATACTGCTTGGGATGTATCTCAATATTGAAAGGATCTTTAAATCCCACTTGGTTAAGAGACTTTGTGAATCAATAGTTAAACTAAAATAGTATGATCTGTTCACATATACAACTTATACTTGCAGATTTTTAGATCTATTGTAATCTCATAAAACTAATATGATCAATATATATATATATATATATCTTTTCTCCACTTTACTTCTGCTAGGTGATGCTATACCTTGTTTCTCGGTGTTCGCATAAAAATCTAGCTCTTTCCTCAGCTTGATTGATCAAGACTGCATGAAATTGCTCTTCATCAATTTCTCTTCAGGATCCTCTTTTCATTCATTCACCCACTTAACTTGTAATGAATTAAGTTGTCTCTTTTATAGACATGATATCACTGTTGTTAGGTTCTTGATTTTCTTGATCTTGGCATGGTTCACAATTCTCACCAATTAGATTTAAAGAAAAACTCATGTTTTATCTCACAGAGATCTTCTTACCAACCTGACAAAACAACTTTAAATCCTTTACTTATCTCTGTCTCTATATTGTCGATGAAAACAAAGATAACTACTAGCTAAGTCCATATTTAGCTCTGTTAGCTAGATATTTTATCATTTCTAAACTCAAGTTAATTTTGGTGTTTTAACTCTTTGATAGATTTGATCAATAGTCCAATTATCCTAGGGCTTCTCTATCAGTTTACTATATGTTTCTAGCCATCAGTTATGCTTGTGATTCTTCTCGTCGGTAATGCTCATCAGTGTTCTTGCTCAAGCATCACTGTGATTTGACTTTCGGTGATCTCCGTCCATCTGGTTCCACTAGCCATCGGTGTTTGATGTCACATTGTGAATGCTTGTCTTTTAGGCATTGCTAAAAGCATAATCTTTCTCTCTTTGATTCTCTAAAGTCTTTGAGTCTTTTATTATAACTGATTAGATTATATCAAGTTGACATCAATGACAATACAATCCATTAACTGATTTAATGTCTTGCATTATCTTTCTGCATTTCGGTGATCAACTTAACATCTTCAAACATTCAATTAGTTACATGTCATTATAATGTAGAATATAGGATGTAGGATGTCTCAAATAATTTACTTTTAGATCTTCAACACCAATCTTTAATGGATCTTGGAATAGGAAGAGGCTTGCATGGATGTGGATGGATAAATCTTCAACAAGAGGGCTCCATAGAGCTTGAATCCTTCAATGCCTACCAATGGATCTCCTTGATGAATTGAATGCTTGAATGTTCTTGAATACTTGAGAGTAGATGATTGCTACAATATATTATCCTTCATGTGCATAAGTGATCATATTCTTTCATGTGTATGTCTTCTTCAAGTCTTTCTTCTTAAATAAAATGAGAGGAGAAAGCTTGCTTATATACAAATATAGGGCGCAATCTTCTAGAAATGCCTACATAGGAGGATTAAATTCCAATTATAAATATACCCCTAGAAGTGGACCAATATTAAATATAATCTCAATATTCATTGCCTCAAAGATCAAAACAACAGACCCAGAAGAGAGAATTAATTATTTCAAAAGCCTGACATCCAGAAACTCCAGAAACTTGAAAATTAGACCCTGGGTCAGGGTTGAGGTTGACTCTGACCTAGGTCAAGGTTGAGGTCAACCTTGACCTAGGTTAGGGTTGAGGTTGACCTTGACCCTGAGGTCAAGAAACTCAGATTTGCAGATCAGGGTGCCAAAAATAGGTCAAAGAGAAGTGGAAAAGGGGGCAGAGTAGGGGTAAATTCTAGATCCAAGTCAAAGACCCGTTCAATGTGCTTGAAATGACCCCAAACCACTTAATCGGAGGACTAAACTAGTCCAAAATGGAAGTGCTTCCATTTTCCAACTATACAAGTATTTAGATGTTCTACTTGAACAAAATTTATGGATGCACCATTGGTTTATGATGTTATAGATTGGCCTAGATATAAATTCAAGAAAAATCTATTTAAGTCTTGGGAAGATGACCCTGAAAGAGAATTTTTCAAAACACCACACGACGTCTTGCATGTAGAGGATATTAGGGCATATATTCATTGCAAATATGACACATTGGGAGATGATGAGATTACTACAAAATTGGAAGATATGGTAGGTGATGATGGTAAAATGAAGGATGAATTCAAACACATAGACAACTTGAGCATCATGAAAATATTAGACTTGTATGTTTTCAACAAAGAAGAATGGATCAAATTTTACTTAGCAAAGTTCATGATCAATTCTAGATAGGTGAGAAAACTGTAAAGATTTGTAGTCAATTGATTCATGACATAACTGGTTTAGACAAAACTGGATTTATTCCTATGGAAGAGAAGCATATAAAGAAACAAATTGAAACCCTAAAACACTTTAAATGGGATAGGTGAGCTATGACTGTGAATGATATTTTTCTAGAGGATGTTAGACTAATTTCAATGATACTTGGATACAAATTTTACTATAGTAGCATACCTAATTCAGTCTCAGCATGAGTCATTATGATGGTTTATAGGATGGTAAAGGAAAACACTACTTTCAACCTATGTGAGGTTCTGGCACACTGATTCTTGGAGAATGTAAAGCTAATAAAGAAGTATAAATCCAAGACTTTTAGATTTGGCTCACTTCTAGTTCATATGTATTTCCACATTGAGCATAAGTTTTTGAGAATTCACCCTAGAGAATGGAGAGACAACATACCCACTAGTATTCAGATATCCTAGAGTTACAAAAGACAAAACAACATATGGGTGGATGGAGAACTATTTGGCATGATCAAAATTCTTCAGAGGAAAATCAAAGAAAGATTCAAAATTTTTGAAGAGCTACTTGAGAGATACAAGTATACAATTTGTTTCATTGTTGAAATTGATTGCGTATGTTTTGAGGTAGTTGTACCAAGAAAGAAATGGTGTTACCCTATGGGTTATGAAGTCAGTTCAGAAGTCTTAATTATGCAAGTTGAACATGTATTTGCATTTGAAGTTGATACATATGAGGAGAGATGGGGCACATATGAAGAGAAATTAGCTAAAGTTAGATAAGAACAGACTACAAGCTTAAGGAAGAGAAGAGTGGAGAATATAATTGATGACTATGCACCTAAGGCAAGTATAACTAAAGAGGAGATGAGAGAAATAAGGAAGAAGATAGCAAAGAGATCTTCTGGGTACTTCTACTGCAGCCCTTCCACCTCTAGAAATTGAATAGGTAGTTAGTCCTATTTATACTGTTATTGATGTAACTACACCCTCACCACCATAGAAGATATTGCAGGGAGAGACATAAAATATTGTTCCTTACATAAACACTAGGTCAACTAAAATGGAATCACCTCCTAAGAAGTAGAGGACTAAAGTAGAAGAGAAGAAATTTGAAAAAGAGACCACAAGTGAAAGAAAAGTATGGAAGCCATATATAAAGATGCTAGAGAAAATATCTATTGGGAAAGGAAATCTAATTTCAGTGAACAAATATGATGATAGGTATGAGGAATCTAAAAAAATAGTGATTGAGGGCATAGTGATAAATCAAGAAGAATCTATTAGAGATAGAGGGTAGTATACCCGAGGAATTGTATGGTAAACTGGAGATTAGAAAATAGCTTACACATATTGAAAATGAGGCAATAAGAAATTAGGTTGTTGAGGATATGTTTCAAGTAGTTTCTGTATGTGTGTGTGTGTGTGTGTGTGTGTGTGAGAGAGAGAGAGAGAGAGAGAGAGAGTATTTAATGAACTCAAACCTTTGTTGAGGACTAAAGCAAGATTAGTAAAAGTTATGGGCCAAAAATATGAGGAAGTCATATAGGAGACTCAAAAGGCATTAGATTAGATACTTATGAGTAATATTCCTGAGAATACTCCACCTCCTAAGTTTACTACGCTTAAACCTATAGGAATTGGAGAGAGCTGAAAGACTATTGAAGCAAATGTTCAAAAGAGTGAAGTAAGTACTGACATGCAACTAGATTTCTATGTTTCTGGTGTGCATGTGACCCTTGACACTTCACATGATCATTTTGAAGGAAATACTGATAATACAGTGGAAGATGAGGAATAACAAAAAGAGGAAGAGTAGGAAGAAGAATCATAAAAGAAAAATGAGATAGATACAAAAAAAGGAGAAGAAGCAAGAGTTGATGTAAAACCTGAAATTGACACATCTACTATTCTATTGTTGGAAAGTAAGGACAATTTTGTAAGCACATATGTTGATAGTACAGATGAGGATAAAGTGATGAGACTATCTGTCATTGCATCCAAAAAAGAAAAAGAAAGATCTGAGTAGAAAGGAAACAAAAATACTAAGGTAATTACTAGAGAAATTGACACTATGAATAAATTGCTTCAAGTCCCTATTGTTTTTCAAAGTAAATATTATGTAGAGAATCTGAAAATGGCACTAGATGATTTTGATGGTCACTATGAGTCCTTAGTGAAGATCACTGAAGAGAAGGAAAAGATAAGTTATCTAGAGAAGAAGCTGAAGGAAGTATTTCATTCCATTTCACGGGACTTGGGCATTCTGAGATCAGCTACATCAAAGGCCAAAAGTTGTGTCACACATGGAAGGATGTTATACAGCTATTTTATGAACCCTATAAGACAGATATAGAATATAGAAGACATTATTGAAAAAGATAGGGCTACTCTAAATAACATGATGGAAAGTTGTGAGACCGCCTCACAATCTTTAATGGAGATGGATAGAGAAGTAACAAATATTTTGGATAAGTTTAATGTATTGGATATAGAGATAGGGAGAGTAATGACAATATTTGGTTTTCTAAAGAGTCTAATCACTCCTAAGCTATCAATTTTTGAAGTAAATCTATCTGATATAGAGAAGACTGAATATTCACTGACAAAATCTATGCCCAAAGATTTAAAAGCATCAGATAGTTCATCCTATGCAATAAATGGACTAATACATGTTAGTCAACTATTGGTAGAGTCATGGAATGCAGAAGTGAAGATATTGGAAGATTCCTTTCAAGACATTCTAAAATTCATGAACAAGCACTAATTTCTACATTTTTGTAAATTTGGATACACCTTTGCCATTCTTGTCAAAGGGGGAGAAGAGAGAATAAAAATGAGAAAAACAGAAGAGAAGAGAAGTAGAGAACAATTTGATTTGGGACACTTAGTCATTTTTTATGAGTGTTTCTATCAATGAAAAATGGAGAAATTGTTGGAAAGTGATATTTTTGGTATGATATGAGACACTTAATGGCTGTCATTTATGGAAATACATATGATATTATGATCAAGTTAAGTACAGTTTTGGTGGTATAGTTCTGAAATTGACTAAGTATAGAAACATAAGAATAGAGTATAACAACATTGTTTTGGATAGAAAAGATCATGTATGATGTTTTATGACTAGCGATCTTAGAGGAAGATACTATGGGATATGTATGACCTACATTTAAGATCAATTTTTTTTGTGATGATTACATAGAGTTAGAGTGATTTGAAGATATGCAAAGACAATGAAATAGTGTAACAGAGAAGTTGAATAGTTGTGATGATTAAGGGATCATGAGATGGAATCCAAGAATGCTAAGTTGGATTGGTATTGTAAATTACCTATACTTTTGTAATACTAGAGTGCCGATATTATATAAGTATTTATTCTATTTTGTATTGTAATTGAGTGCTGACCAAATTATGTAAGACATATATATATATATATATATATATATA